>JABSTQ010010164.1:0-290000 GCA_013358835.2 Ixodes persulcatus | reverse complement strand
CGCGAGAGTCCGATTGACCACAAGAATGGCCGACCTCCCACCCGCCATCGCTCTTAGGTAGCAGTTGGGAAATTTGTATTGAACGGTATGTCACATTCTACTTGTAGACCGGATCTGTAACTCCTTAAGCAGGGGTCACACTGCTTTTACATCATGCAAAAGACAGTCTGCAAACACGACTCACCGCAATATCCGTGGTTCGAATGCCGCGTGCCAAGTTATTTAGTATTAGTACTTTATTAGGAAACAACCCGCTTGTGGTTCAGCCACTTAGAAACTATTAGGATGTGTCATGAATGGGCAGTATTTCAGATACGTATTTAAAATACTTCGATCATTTTGTATTTAACTACGTATCGTAAGATGTATAAATTAATTGACATTTAAAATGCATTTGTAACTAATACAAATTCGGGTCCGGTTTTCGGCCTCGTGAATGTAGAGTAGACATGCGGACGTTTAGGTTGCGAAAAGTCGATCTGCCGTTGAGGTGTGACGTTGGTTTGTTTTATAGATAGTCAGTTTGCTAGTGCGATGCGACTGCTAAATTATAATGACGTGGTTTTCAACGTAGGCTAATAACTAAGATAAAAACCGACTCGATCCCCGGGATCCGCAACGCGGGGTTTCTCCTCACGTGCTCCGTGCTGCCTTGCTACACTCACTCGGCTACCGAACTCACCTTGGCGATGAAGGTCGCATGGAAATAGCGTGACCCTTGCCAGGTTCGACAACAAGTATATAATATGCGAAGTTCATTCAAGTTCACAGGTCTCCTAATTTATGTACGGTGTCAGAAAAAAAAAAAAATTTACAGGGTTTTTTCTACCGCATAAATAAACTAGGCATCACCGAACGCTCATTCTACGCCCAAAGGTCAATTTATTTTTACTAAATTATCGAATGATGCTTAGCTTTATGCCTATTTTAAAAATTCAAACCACGCTCACCCCATAAGAAAAAAAATTGTTTCGGCGAATTTATTTTAGGTCACAACCAGAGGCCAAAGTTTCAGCACGATCCGATACCTCATTCAAAAGTTAGAAGTGAATTTCTGAAAATTTTAATGGGAAAATGGCGCCCCACGGAGTTTTCGAATACATGGGGCTCTATGGCACCAGAAACCGAAAACGGGCAAAAATGGGCTCCCTTTTCCCATTTTTTGCCATGGTGGAAAATCACGACAGCAACCTTTTTCGGCCGTTTTGTTTTGCTCCAATGCAGGGAGAAATGCTTCCTCGATAACGTCTTTGTAGGATGCTGACGTCACCGTCGTTCCCATCAGGACGCAGAGGATAAAAATGACGACTTTCCAAAACATGTCCACCACCACCTCCCTCACACGGACAATAACGCGAAACGTCTTGGTTGGCGTGGAGTCGCAGTGCTTTCACTGCACGTCGCAGCTTGCAAGCTGCGAGCTTGCAAGCTTGCAAGCGGCCTTCATCTCTCGATATATTGTGATAACTAATTGAATTCAACCACCATGCATGCCATTATCACGGGAGAAAATCTCGTGTTCCCACGCAGGTGTAGAAAACAATGAACGCACCGCTTTCTGAAGATGAACCTTGACATTTTTAGTGTCTGAAGGAAGGGAGAGGTCAGGCTTCATCACGAGCGTTTAATAACTTCATCAATAATATTGGGCCTCCCAGACATTCATACTATAATTTTACTTTTTTTTTCCAATTGATTCAATACCCGAACTAGCTCAAAATAGATCAAAAAATATTGGAGGTCTTACAATTTCTGTGCTTTTCGTAATATTCGAACAGAAGAGCGAGGAACGCGGGGGATCAGTTGATTTATTTGTTTTTTTTTTTTGTTTTGAGTAGCATTTATTCGACCAACACACTGCGTCTTGACTGTTACCAGAGCGCCAGCTTTTCAAGCTGGAGCTCGTTGAACTCTGTTTCTGTGACACATTTGTTCTGCTCCTCCCCGCAGTTCCCAGGTACTAACAAGCAGGGTTGTAAAAGTTGCTTCAAAAATGTACCTGAGATACAGTTACAGTTACTCATACGAAAAGGTACCTAGGTACTATGTACATAGGTACTCGCTTAAAAAATGTATTTAGGTCCAGGTACAGTTACTTCAAAGATACTTCATTTATTTTTCCCAATTTGTCAGAATTTTGGAAGTAATGCTTGTTGTACGAAGGATACACACACACAGTGCGAGAAATAAGGAAAACCGCATTCCCATGAGCATTCTAGGACATGTTATCTTTTTCATTTAAGTGCTCTATTTAACTTTAGAACCAGGACTTCCTCGAAGTTTTTATGTGACATCGTCGATCGCAGTTTAGTAGCAATTGTTCCTCCTACTGTAAAAACGCGCTCCACTGCCACAGTGCTTGGAAGCCCAGTGTTGAATTTTAAAAACACGCTTTTCAGCAGCGGCATGTGCTTGAGACACTTCAGGCTTCTTGTCGGAACAAGTTCGGTGTACTGTACTAATGCTTGCTCCCATGAAGCAGAAGAGAACGATGTTTCGAAGCTATAGAAGTGCTCGCACTCTTCGTCGTCACAACTGTGATCGCCTGACGACGCTTTTTTTTTTTCATAGTTGACGTTTGCATAAGTTCGTTCTTTAGATAATCCCAGGCCCGCTTCCGTTCCGCTTCGTTGTTTATCCAGGCTACCTTAAATTTTGAATGGCACACGGTAGATATTATCAAATGTTTTTGTTCTTTCATATCTGAAAACCTTTTATCGATCGCCGCGATTAAGATATCGACCACCGGGAGGTAGTACCTGAAGTCCTCCGTCAGCGATGCGGACATGGGGAACGGCATGGCTAATCCACCGTTCGCTCAAATGAACACCGCCATTCTCTAAACTGTCGTTCGATGAAACATCATGGGCAGGGCTTCGTTCGCTAAAACGTCGTTTGATCAAGTCAGTCCCTACCAGGTCGTACCCAACTCAACGTTAATCACGGCACATGGTAGTGTGTTAATGCTTCAAGATTTATAGTTTCTACCATTTTGACGAAGTGAATAGAAGAGCACTTGTAAAACGTAACTTCACTTAGTAACAAGTTACTGGAAAATGTACCTAAGATACAGATACAGATATCGAGAAATAAAATACCTAGGTTTGTACCTCAGGTACAACAAAAGTACCTGGATACCGATTTCAAGTTACTTGTACCTAGGTACTTTACAACCCTGCTGACAAGCATGAACGATGAATGAACAGCCACTGGATGTCCTTGCCTTTTTAAGACAGTTTTTCGATGCGTGAGTATGCAGCTAGAAATCTTTTTTCTCGAATTGTTTAGACTATTTGTTCGGGTGGAAGATCCATTCGACCTCATCTATAGTTTAGGTCAAGTATATTTTTTTAGTTAATTAGCGATCTTTTATGCATTTGATTGTCGTAGTTTATATACGGTATTCTTTGTTCGGGACTATGTATTTTCTTACACGGGGCCTTCTTTAAGTTTTGAATATCAAGTTGAGAAAAGCAAACGCAATTTGAAAATTATTTCCAAACAATAAATGCTTTTGCTGTATTTCTATTTTGTTTTCAAAACCTTTTTGAAACATTATACTTGAATTAGTAACTAAGTACATGTCTGTCGAAGTATTTAGTATATGTATTTCGATAATTTTGCAAGCATGTTCTTCATCGCTTGACATTGAAAATTAAACTTACTTGATTAAATGGTTATATTAACTAAGCGTTCCTATGTGTATTACTAAACGAGGTTATTATAATTTTATTGAAGGTAGAAGTTATTGATATTGATAAGCGGATGAATATAAAAGTTTCAAGAAACTAGAATACAAAAAAACCCAAAAGAGAAGTTTCAGCATATCAGTAAAATAGGCAAAAAATTGAATGAAACACTGCAACGCTTTCACATTATTGAGGTTTCTGGCAGAGCCATACCAAAATAAAAAAAGCCTACAGGTGTTAACACACTGTGTCCTATATTATATAAAAACAAATAAGACCGCGTTAGAGATGAAGAGTAACTGCTGTACTTTAGAGTCCAACGAACTAATGCACTCAATTCAACGTGCTATATTTGAATTTGTGCAGGATGCAATTGGGTAACAAAAACTAGCACAGCCCACTAAATATGTTGGTAATTGCACCATAAAAGGCGTAACTGGAACAAAGCAATTATAAATAGGCACACAGCAGTAAAAGAGTGCGCAAGTACGAACGAAAAGTACAAAAGACGAGCAACCAAAGCGCGACGATACGCGGGTTGTATAAAATGCGGAACACTTCGTAGCTCAAAACCATAATCTTGACGAAGAAGATAATCGTATCTTCTCTGCTGTTACATACCACAATGACATCCTTTTTTTTCTCTGCATTGTTGGTGAGTTACAATTTTACTATTTAATCATTTAAGCCCAATTTGTTTACATTTTTTTAATTTTGAACGTTTTAATAAGACATGTTGGATACGTGTGTTGGATTCTTTCGGCGATTTAAATTCCCAAATTGTATAAACCTAAAGTTAGTGCCACTCCTCTAAACATTCAAATTATATCCGTGCACCTGCTTCCCTTTAGGACATATCAGTGTAAATTGCTGCGATACGCAGAGGACGGAATATGAGCGAATGACGACTATGACGTTTTTGCTCCAAATGGTGATTTTTACGGGCTACCACGGGTACTCCGTAGTGCTGGCACTATACTGCGGCGGGAGCTACGTTCCCGTCAGACCAATCAGCCGCCATCCCTTTTTTTCACCTTACCCGGCTCTTCTGGCGTGGGTATCGGCGGGAGCGTGATCACGTGGCGAAAGAGAGATGTATGACTGGTCAAACGGGGACGTAGCTCCCACCGCAGTCTTAGCTATAAGGCTTGACCGGAGTATAGCCTCGCCATTCGTCGTACTGCCTCTGCAGGTTTTCGTGATTGGCTCTCTTCTCATTAAGTGAAGCTCCGGAATTCTGGAGTGTCATTTATAGAAAAAAAAAAGATTTAATGAGACGTCGTTTGGTTCTGTCTGGGATTTTGCTGATGTCTACTTCTTAAATTGGGGAATCAGAACGTTGTTTGGTTGCGAAAACTTTCACACGTTACACAAGGTATGAGGAAGTTAAAAAGTTAGCGTAGAAGTGACAATATGACGAAGCGCTAAGTTACGTACAAGAGACAATTTGATCCATAGAGATGATGCGGAGAGCAAGTCGTGTGCTTTTCGCGCAGGGTTTTTGGTGACGTCAGAATGACGCCGAGTTTTGAATGGCTTTGATTGAAAGGATAGTGGAATAGACCTCAGTGCTAGGTACCTTAAGTTCTACCCACTATTTATTTTTTCAATCATCCAATCAGATCTCGGCATTGTGACATTATCGCAACCCCTTTGAAAGAAGCAGACGAACTTGCAATACGCACCGAAATGATGCCTGAGATCTTACTGCAGTTTTTGTCTTTGCGTGTAAAGGTGTTGGCAATGTTGAGGACCGAAGATGAGCGTAACGTTTTTGACCCTTCTCCAAAATGTTTGTACAAAAGAAGGCAAAAGAAACTTTTGCCTTGTTTGGTTACGTACTCGGGGATCATAATCTTTACGTAACTAACTCGGGGATCATAAACTTTACAAAAATTAGACCTGTTTTTCGGCCAGTGTAAATGAACTGCGCATCGCAAAATGTTCAAACACCATGAGAATGTGAGGCTTGCGGTGGTGATAAAATGCGAACGTTTGAGCACATGACATTATTTGGATCAAAAGATACGAAAGAAAAGCGAAAATTCTCTGTGAGCCGGTGTTCACTTAAGGATGATATTCATCATATTAAAATTCGAGATTGTGGGCGCGTTCAACATTTATACCAGTAAAAAAAAATATTATCATGAAGAAAAAAAAGAAACAATGTTGTCATTTTAACTCGCAAACTCTTTCACTGAAATAAATGCTACAGGCACCCATACTCTCAAATATCAGTATTTTGAAAATGAGGCTTGGCTGGACTCATAGAGATACTCATAGATGGCGGCTCATAGAGAAGTTTTGTTTTTCTTTTGTATTTTGATATTCAGCTAATGTTACGTGTTCAAACTTTCGCATTTTATCACCACCACCTGCGTGATTTTCTCGCGTAGTTTCAGCTCTCTGCGTTGCGTGGCTTATTTATGTTGGCCGAAACCCCCCGTTTCATTGTCTTGATCTCACCGTGTATATTCATTTATATTTTCTCTTCGCGTAGCCAAACACACATTGTACTACGAAGAAAGTGTTATCTCTTCCACCATCAAATTGTTGCTATTAGTTTGAAAAAAAAGAAGTCTACAGAAGACGAAACGTTCTTCGTTTTTGAACACAAGCAAACTTTTTAATTTGCAGGGCACCTTTGACATGGAGTACCCTGCATTTTAAAAATTGAACAATATTAAAAGTGGCTCGAGCGCAATTGTCAATACATCACATATATATATATTTTTTTTAGGTTTTATTTATGCTATAACGAGTAGCTAAGGCGTCTTCACCTTCTAGGGTTCTAAGCAAATTTTTGTTTCCTTGGTAACTCATGCTTGCTGGAGTCGCCCATTCGATTCATTTCGTGTCCTTCATTCTCACTCCTTCGTTTCAGCTCTTTGGACATGTTTTGACGTCAGTGATTTGCTCATCGCCTTTGATAATCCAAATCGGACCAGTCGACCCTCTTCCATACAGGCGAGTAAAAATATACTCACGCGGCTGTCACGTTGCAGTCGGCGTTACAATCGAGGTTTATGTGGCTCTTTCTGTTTAAGTAACAGCTCCTTAGGTATTGAACTCTACCACTTCTAGATGTCGTTAACTTACACTATCGTTGGCAGATTTCCGCTTTTTTAGCTACAAACGCAAATGTTTTATTCATTTTTTTCAACCTTTTGCAAAATTCTCAAACATCCTTTACTGGTAGACTTCACCGTGGAATATTCACGCTTCAGGAAGGGGCACGTAAAATATTTATCAAATTGAATAAGCAGTTAATATGAGAAATAACAGTTATAACTATCCGCTGCGTTATTTAGTTCAGTCTAACACGAACTGTTAATTGTTGGTTTTAGACAAAACACGCGCTCTCTTCCGTCGTATTATTATTGCCCTTTGTGCGGTCGAGATTGCCTCCTCGGTAATGGACACTATTGCCAAATAGGTATTGTTTGATGAATGTGCGATTCGAACAGAACCCATAGACCGGTGGGCAAAAAATGGGCTGCTGCCACTTCACGTACTGTTGGATCCGATCGATTGTTCCCGTAAAGGGCTCAACAGGCGCATCGCGGCTGGGAACTGGACCATGCCAGAAAGTCGCGAATCCCGGAAATTGATATTCTCTAGATATGTTTAATATATTGTTATTAAGCCGATATTACTATGTTTTAATTAACTGCTAAAATGCAGAGAGAGTGGAGGGAGTGTTTCATCCTTCAAGTGTCCTGGAGTGACGGCCCCTTGCGATGCTCTGTCCAGGGAGTTGGGAGGGGGACGGGGAGGGAAGGGGGCGGTGGCCTTACGGTAGGTTAGTGGACGGTTCAATATAATTTACCCCGGTGTGCTTTCGTCCTATAGTGGAGAAAGAGAGGTGAGCATTTGTCCGGGTCAGCGAAAAAATGGGTGAGATATTGTCCGCTGAGCATTTGTCCGGCGAGCTTTTGTCGGGTGAAAGTTTTTTCGGGGCAAAAGCTCTCCGGACAAATGCTCACCCAGCAGGAACGGAAAGCCGAGTGTCTAAACTACAATGAAGAGTTTAATATATTTTCCCAATAGAAGAGAGCACACATCGAATGAGCAATGTGCTCCTTATAAAAGATACACGTTTCTCTCGTTACCCAGGTAGGTATTTTGGGGAAAAAGTTCGGCAGCCAATGCAGGTTGACTAAACGTCCAGCGGTGTTCGCTTTAGCCACGGCCCTGTCTCACTCCAAAGGCAAAACAATAGTCTTCACCCATCTCCATTCTGTCTGTGGCCACGAACTTCGTGTCGGCGGGCCGAGTCACTTGTCAATTTCAGGCAGGTGGGACAATTTACTCGAGAGCCGTAAGATAAGCTCCCGAATGAACGGAAAAGCCTCTGCCAAAGACTGTAGAACTTGTCTCCATGACCGCCTGTTGCTTCCTTAGGTTGGAAACCTCTCATCTCAATTTCTGGCGCGCAGTAGCTCCGTTTTTCTAGATGATCCATGACTCATCTCGACGACTTACTTAAAGGGACCATGAAACGATTTTGAAATCAAACTTCATCCACCGCACGTCGTAAAAGGTGTGAAAAGAAATCCAAAAACCCAAAAATAGAGAGTCAAAAGAATTCTTCGCTATAGAACTTAAAAAAAAAAAAACGGACTCTTTTACACCTTCTTTTCCTCGAAAGCTATTTGCCCTTTCACTGTGATGCATCCGCGGAACCTCAGCACGTCAGCCAAATCCACGTCGCCTATTGGATAAGAGCTTACCTCACTAGCACCGCGATCATAAACGGTAAGTAGCCAGCGAATGTTTCCTAAAAGGTTGGTTAAGTAATATTCAGACCTACATTTTGTAGCATAATTAGAGATGTGACGAAAATTGACGAATTTGATAATGCTCAGAGCCAAGCGCCATCTATCGTGTGGTAAACGAAGCAAGAGAAAGTCCAAACTGCGCCTGCGCAGTAAACCCACGAGCGTCGTCTGCTGAACGGGTTTGCTCCTGGTCGCGCTTTCTTCGCAGAGCAGACTTTCGTTTTCTGTCTGCTCGAGTAGTGTTTACATTGTTTGTGATCGATCGCTCGGTCACTATGCCGAAAGGCTGCAGTGTACTCAAGTGCCCGAATTACAGTTTCTGGCTTTCTGCAGTCCGGTTGTTAAAAAGAAACAGGTGCAGTTTCACCGCTTGCCACTCGATGGACCACGTCGAAGCACTTGGTGCAGGCTCATCGGTTTGAGGGACACCGGGTCTAAGGTCATTCGTGTATGCTCGGAACATTTTGACACCGAGCGTGATTACATCCACATTCACAGTGTTCTCCGCGATTGCGGGCAGGTTCCAAAAGCCCTCCGCCGATTCAATGAAGAACTGGAGTCTTCGTCGGAAGACTCGCCGCACTTCCCAACAGACATAGCGGCGTATGGGACTAGTCCCATGCTGTCGCTGTAGCGCAACATATCTAATTGAATTTTGCTCAGCTGCGATGTGTCCATAACTATCACGGTGATGAGAGTCGCCTATTCAGAAAATATGTCGGTGGCATCAGTGCCATCAGCGCAATAAAACCTACCGGCACACCGCCAACTCGCCGCCGCTAACGCTCCCATTCTACTGCCGAGAGAACTTCCAGTTCCGATGCCGGCGGACGTCACGACCGTCTAAATTACGCCGCAACTTGTTTTGCGGTCAGTAGGAGAGGAAGAAAAAGTCGATATTTCATTCATTTTTTTCTGTAGAAGTTAATAAACCAAAACAAAAACGGATGCCTGTTCGGCATTCAGTGAACAATGAAGGTTTAATGTAAAAGTTGTTTGGCAAAAGTAAGAAGGTCATTTCATGGTCCCTTTAAGCGCGATTTAAACCAACGCGTTTTTGTGCGCGCGTAGGTCATGCGCTTCCCAGAAATTGCGTATTTCGTGACTTTTTGGCAGTTTCCGGTTAGCTTTCTGAGTCACAAGCATGCGCGTTGGTTAGGACGGTGCGCTGTCGGGCGAGCGGAGAGCATCTGCGGCAGACGGCGAGGAAACGCGGAGCCGGAACTAGTGCCCTCCACCGATTGGCCGGGAGAGGAGTGCCCTTCTACGTCACAGCGCGTCTTTGTGCGCGTTCAGAAAGAAGTTGAAAATATCACCTTTCTTATGCGCGCCCGGAAGGCTCAAGGAATCAGCGCGGCGTCACGAAACACGCAATTTCAGGGAAGAGTTGGTTTGGATCGCGCTTTAGCTGGAGAACATTGGCCGCTACATTCATTGCTCAGGCGCGTTTCATCAAAACGTTGTAACGGAGGTCGCGAACAGACATACCGTCCCTTGACATTCCGGAGGCCCTGCCTTTGGGAAGCCTTCGCTTGTTCACACGAGGGGACCGTGACAAGTAAGATATCTCCTTCGTAGCATCGGCTTGCCAGCACGATAATCAGTCGTAACAGTATGCACAATAATACGTGAGTTAAACATTGCAATTAAAAATAACAAATATTTGAAGCTAACTTCATCTTTGTAATGAACACGAAAATGTTAATATAATAATGTATAGCCTATAAAACTTTAATAATGTATAGCCTATAAAAGATTCCGGTTGAAAGACATAATTATATGACAATATTTCGAGTGACTTTTCACGCATGTTCTGCGCATAATTATGTAGATAGTAAAATAACACAATCGAGAGACGAACCGTCCTCAGACGTCCAGCTCCTAACAAGCCACCATTTTGACCAGGGAATTTCCCTATTATGATTAATATTCAATAACAGAATAAGATACTTTCAAGGCCATAGCAGTTATTGGCGAGGTTTTGTAAAGTATCCCCCGTGTGTTTCGTGGACGTCGTGGCCCAGTAAACTTAGCGGAAAAATGACTGCCCCAAATCTAGCGGAGATCACGGTGTTGTTACACCTGTGACATCACAGTGTCACGTGACGTCAAAAGTTTTTCTTAATATAGTGGAGAAAGTGTTTACCCAAATTTAGCTAAGAATCGTTTTTGCTATTTTTGTGGGAAAATGTATTCGCTCAATATATTGGTTTAGCTTCTCCGTTAAATTTAGAGGCAAAGTTATCTACTAGACTTAGCGTCAATTTAGTGTGAATGACGCCATAGTGCCATGTGACGTCAGTAATTTGATGTCATGGCATCACCTGATGTCACAGTGTCACATGGACACAGCCAGCTGAATTTCGTGGGACGTAAGGCATGGAACACACGAGCGGTGAAAGTATACGTGGCGCACGGCATTCGCCACTTGGAGCTTGGCGCCCCTCAGGCGCACCGTACGTCTTTATTTGTGTCGACCAGATCCGAGCAACGAGGACCCGCGCGGAAGTGCACGTAGATACGCCAGCACCGGTTGCTATGGATACAGGCGCGTGCTGCCGCACGGCGCCCGTTTTCATCGCTGATGTGTCCCCTGATTAAAGGTGCACTAAAGACGTTCCTGAGATCCTGTGTTCTTGGTGATAACTTATTTTACGGGCTCCAAGCACCCTAGAAATCGGAAAATTATACTTGTGCGACGTCTATTTCCCTACTAAAAATGTGATCGAACTTTGTGCCACGTCCCTTTCTGAGCGGAATCAGGAAAGCACAGAATCCAGCGAAGGCGCCGGCGGCGCCTGCGATGCCGGTGCCTCTGTTTGCGATTGGCTGACGCGCGCCCGTCGTCACGCCGCCGGCGCCGCCGTTGAATTCTGTGCTCCAGACCTTTCCGCTGCGAAAGGGGTGTGGCACAAACTTCGATCACATTTGTGTAGGGAAATAGACGTCGCACGTGTATAATTTTTCAATATCTGGGACGCTAAGACCCCGTAGAATGAGCTATCCCCAAGAACTGACGATCTCAGAAACGTCTTGAGTATGCCTTCAGGTCTGTCACAAAACCCGGCTGCGTCCGGTTAATATAGGCATGTGCTTTGTAAACCCACGGCGAGCGACGGGTCTTGTTGAAGCACGCACGGTGTTTCCTTACATCATGGGATGGAAGGACAAAGCCGTGGATCCTCCGGGGTTACCTGGCTCCGGACGCGCAGAGACGCGCGGGTGAACGACCGCTGTGTCTTTTCTTTTGTGTTTTTGCTTTGTTCTTGTCGTCACGCGACTTTCGGGGGAGTTTAGTCGTTTGGTGGGAGCACCATTGAGAGAGATTCAGTGTGTGGGGGCCACTGGTTTCCCTCCCCCCGAGAAGGCGTAAGCCGCGGACGTTCCAGGCGAAGCCGTCTGACTTCCAGCCTGGTCGCTCCGTATCGTGTCTGAGAGACTACGTCACCATGCTGACCTACTCTCTCGCACTCCTCCACGCGTATCCCGTTTTGGGCGGACCAGGGAGACCGCACCGCGCGAGAGAGAGTCGGGCCTGCCCTCCGAGTGGACGGCCGTGTGGTCGGGGAGTCCTGGATTGGACTCAGGGCAACGGGTCGAGTCGCGGCGCGAGCTCGTCCGACCGGCGATGACTCCACGCTAGGGATTCCCCTGGCTCTGGCAGTCGGCGTCCGCACTACCTGTGGACGTCCGGCTGCCGAGAGCCCTGGCCCCGAACTCCTGCGACGACGGGTAGCGGCGTGAGCTCGTCCGACCGGAGATGACTCCGCTCGCAATTACCCCTTTGGCTCTCAGGTCGGCGGGCGCTGCGGGCACACTGTGTCCACGGCTCGCTTGACCGCAGTGTCTTGTTGGGGACCCCTGGTATTCAATAAACGCTGTTGGATACCGGGATCATCGTTGTTGGCATGGCGTTGGCCGAACCCGGCGCGGCGACCGCCCCTCGCTGGTAGCCGTCGGCCGCGCGGTGGGACGGGCATCGGATTCCCCTTTGAGCACCAGTCCCCAGACGTAAAGGTGCGTAATCCCTCCCTCCTTTATTTCCCACAAAATGGCGCCCAACGTGGGGCCATGGCACCTATTGTTGTCGTGGCACTGCTCCGCCGCGCCATGACAAGATGGCGGAGCCTCCTTGGGGACGCCGGCTCCCTTTGTGAGCCGCCATGATGCGAATCCCATCGGTGCCCGGATTTGGGAACCAGGTCCAAAAGCCAGCCCGGAAACCTGAGTGAGTCACGATTTGTTCATTCTCTTCTCGTGTCTTGCCGCAGGAGACGCTTTATCGTACCTGTCGCATCTGGTGATGGGCGTCGCTAGCAACAGTCCCCCACTGCCTGACCGTTGCCGACTCCGCTGCCAACCCCCACCTAGTTAGAGGGTTGTCGCCTCTGGCGGCGTCCTCAGAGCCTCCGTGCCACGGAAATCGCGTTGCGTTGACACCTGTGGGCCTCGCGACGAATGTTGTTAGCAGCGAAGAGCTTCTTGCGGGTCAGCGGGACAATCTGGGTTTGTAAATATGCGCGTTTCTTTGACACTGAGTTGTCGGACTCTCCGGGAGAGTCGGGCGGTGCGTCTGCCATTAACGTCGCCAAGTAGCTCGTAATGCTACCGACGGGCTCCGGGAGCCGTAGGCCACGCATCCGCCGGCGTCCAGAAGCAGTTTTCACACTGTGGGCGCGCGCGCTGTACGCCACTTGCATTGTGGTTGGCGCGAGGGTTTTCTTCGGGATAGATTTGTTTTGCTGACACCTTTGAGCTTCTGCTGATTTCCGAGAGTAACGCCTTTGCGTTATAAGAGTGGCACGACGCACTAGAGACGGGGCGGCTTTTTAGCTACCCCATTCCGTGCGCTTCGCTAGGAATGCGTGCAGCTCGAAGACTCTACGGAGTTAGTTGTTTTTGCAGTCCCTGGCCCGGCTCCTGGTGCAGCCACCGCTGGCAGCGGAGAGTCGCCGGCTCATTTCCCGGCGACTTCAATTTGCGTACGCAGGGTGCCCTCTAATTCTGTTAGTAGCACCGCGTGGCCTGCCTTCCAACTTGAGCCTCCCACCCTGCGGTGGCCCGGTTAATGTACGCAGGCAGCCGAGTCCAGATACCATGAGGACCTGGCCAAAACCTGTTTTCGGGGACCATTGCTTCCCCTCGGTGGCAGTGTGTCGACCGAGAACAATGATCTCTCCCTTCGACCTTGCCATACTGCGGGTCTGGAGAGGGCGAAGAGATGTTTGCGGGGTACTGCGTGGGCTCTTCTTTCCGTCATTCAGGAAGATGCTCGTGCTCCCCTCTTCCTTGCCATCCCCCACTACGTGCGACGGCGGGGAACACGCCGAGCTGCTGGGCGGGGCCTGCCGGATGTGCGTCATCGCTGAGGCTGCCGGGAGTTTGCGCACCCGACGGCGGCCAGGAGCAGCAGAGGGGGTGGCTGACTTCCGGCCGAGGCAAGATGGCCGCTGTCGTCGGACCTCAACGAGGCGCCCAGCTGAACCAGGCTTCCTGATGCGGGCTTGGTCACGGACGTCACCTGATGCCGGCTGCGAGGGGCGCCTTCGTCTCCAATGGCCGGCGTTTCCCTCGCCACCGGTCACCTGCACCCATGTCCGGAGTGGCCGTGGCAGGCTCTGCGCTCGTCACCATGTCCGCTCCAATGGAGGTCGGCCTACAACGAGTCGACGACCAGCAGCGTGAGCCGAGCAACGTCCCCAGTGAGTGGCCCTCTGTGTTGCGGAAGGACTTTGTGTCTGACCCTTCGTTCGTCCGACATCGAGGAACTTTTCTTAGCTTTATTCGACGGCACCGGAGTGCATCGCCCCAGCAATGCGTCGTGAACTCCGGTATGTGGAACATTTGCAGCAGCAGTTCCGGGGACTGCCAAGGCCCCCAGTTCAAGTTTTTTTATTTGTACGCACGACTGGCACCCGTGTTGTCAGCGTGTAGGTCTTGTATTTTGGGGGTTTGAGAGCCGGCGCCCCTTTCTCTGAAAGGGCTGCTAAATGTTTTAAGGAGGGGGGGATTATGGGGGCCACTGGTTTCCCTCCCCCGAGAAGGCGTAAGCCGCGGACGTTCCAGGCGAAGCCGTCTGACTTCGAGCCTGGTCGCTCCGTATCGTGTCGGAGAGACTACGTCACCATGCTGACCTACTCTCTCGCACTCCTCCACGCGTCTCCCGTTTTGGGCGGACCAGGGAGACCGCACCGCGCGAGAGAGAGTCGGGCCTGCCCTCCGAGTGGACGGCCGTGTGGTCGGGGAGTCCTGGATTGGACTCAGGGCAACGGGTCGAGTCGCGGCGCGAGCTCGTCCGACCGGCGATGACTCCAGGCTAGGGATTCCCCTGGCTCTGGCAGTCGGCGTCCGCACTACCTGTGGACGTCCGGCTGCCGAGAGCCCTGGCCCCGAACTCCTGCGACGACGGGTAGCGGCGTGAGCTCGTCCGACCGGCGATGACTCCGCTCGCAATTACCCCTTTGGCTCTCAGGTCGGCGGGCGCTGCGGGCACACTGTGTCCACGGCTCGCTTGACCGCAGTGTCTTGTTGGGGACCCCTGGTATTCAATAAACGCTGTTGGATACCGGGATCATCGTTGTTGGCATGGCGTTGGCCGAACCCGGCGCGGCGACCGCCCCTCGCTGGTAGCCGTCGGCCGCGCGGTGGGACGGGCATCGGATTCCCCTTTGAGCACCGGTCCCCAGACGTAAAGGTGCGTAATCCTTCCCTCCATTTATTCCCACAAGTGTGAGGAGAAACTCGGAAGTCGAGCGATGAGGAGCCGTCCACGTCGATTTGAATATGCGGCTAACCCCTTTGTATCGTGGGATACCAGCTTACGAGATCTAGCCAAATTTATGTTATTTTTTTTCTTGGTTTTCTTCCACCAGTGGTCTAGTCTTCTTTTTGTCCATTCCACACTGATATAGGTCGCGGGCGCCTTCCCACGGTGCTGTCAGCGCTGGGAGACCCGACAGGTAGCGAGCCACGTCTAGGCAGGGAAACCCTTCATGGAAGTGTGATTGTGTGGTCGGCCACCTCGAGCCGTTCACTACCAAAACGTGGGGCCGCCGGGTCCCCCCTGGAGAATGCATCGCAAGAGGCCGTCACTGCAGCACACTTAACAGATGCGAGACTCCCTCCGCTCTCTCTCTCTTTTAGTATTCCGTCATTCATTTCAAAGTGGTTTAGCCTTTAGGTATTTCTCTTTTACGTCCACGGTTAAATTGTTTTGTGTTCGATTATCTGCTCATGTATAGCATTGTTACGTCGGTAACCGGTACATCGGCTGATTGAAGAACTGCGGCAACTTGTGTGTGTGTGTGTGTGTGTGTGTGTGTGTGTGAACGCGCCTCGCCGCTTGTGAGCCTCTTATTTAATTTATCATATTCAAAGCAATATATTTAATTAAAATGTGTTTTGTTTTAAAGCAGTGTTCCGTCCCGCTCATCGGCAAGATTCCACCAGGGAGCGATTTAATCGCCCAGTCGGCCATCCTTTTTTTTTTTTTCTCTTAATACAAATTAAGAATTATATGCGAACTTGTGACAAAGTCCTCTAAAGTTAAGCATGGTAGTATAACTGTGCACAGAAAAGTCGGATATTTCTGCCGCTCATTTGAAGGACATCGCAAGAAACCGAGTATATTTGTTTTCATGGTATACGCGTCAGGTCTTGCATGTATGATTATGGGATCTCTCTCAACACCAAATACGAACCCAAGGAAGCGCTGCTCTCGCGAGACTCGGATAGATGATTAAAGTAAATTCTAGAATGATTCATTAGTATCCTCTACTTTATTTCTACAGCCCAGGTATTCGTATTCAGAACACCACGTTCCTCTCCGATGTTGAGAGGCCGAGTGCCAAGAATGGGCTGGAAGAGGCACGCCAGGTGGGTCATCAATCAGTGGTCGTCTTTATTGAATGTCAGAAGTACGTTACGAGGTTTTTATTGTTGAGAAAGGCGTTAATCGTTCGAACATCTCTATACCTTTTGTTTACTTTCGTTTGTGTGGACGGCTCGTGAATAATTTCAATGAAACATAATTCGAGTTCGAGTTATGAAGGCGCTCCCAATCCAAAAGTGATTTCTTAATTGCATTTAGCAGATTGCACACCAATTAGTATGTTTCCTGTCACGCGACCGAGACACGAACCAAGTCGACATGCTGGGATCTGCGCGTGGGTTTGTAGAGCACAGCTTGCAGCTGTAACACACACAATCGGCAGAGAGTTGACCTACTGCGCGTATTATGTTGGGAAACATATATCAGTGATTTCACTCTAGACGACCATTACAATGCTAGGAAAAATTGTCTCTTACTAGAAGTTTTTGGAAGTTGATACCCTGTTTTATTTATAACCTTTACGACGCAATTGAGATTCATTCAATCAGTTCGCGCCATGCGAAGGAGGAAACTCCGTACTTTGGCTCAGTACGCTTTTACTCGCAGTTTTCATGTTTCTTGAAAGACGAAAATCGCAGGATAGTATTATTTGAGAACTTAAAATCTACAATTACGGCTAGCTCGAATAGTAACTTTTTATACGCCTTCAACCTGTAGGCTTCTTACGATGAAGGCGCCGTGAAACAAAGCTTTCTTTTGCGCGTCAGAAGATCTCCAAGGAGATTTAATTAGTCTCAGACCTTCGCAGGGGCCTGCCAGATGCTCTTCGGTTTAACACGGAAATAAATTCAAAATTAGTCTTTTTTTATGCCCCCAAACACACTATCAGGGTCAGTGAGAAATGTAATGGCCATATGAAGTTCTGCTGCACTTCCCGCGTGTAGCAAAATTTAGGCTCGTGTAGATTGAGAAATTTAGTGCCGAATGATTCAATCTGGGTCTATTTCTGGTAAAAAAAAAGTGAAAGCCGTTTACACGTCCCTGTAACGCCGAATTAGAGCGCAGCTCTTGAGGAGGAGGAGGGAAGGGTACTGAGGGGAGGATATACCCCTCCTCCTCCTCCTCCTCCTCCTCCTCCTCCCCTCATCCTTCAATCTCCTCCCCTCCTCATCCTCCCCCCGTCCTTCTCCTTCACTTCCTCCTCCTGCCCTCATCCTTCAACCTCCTCCCCTCATATCCTCCTCCTCTTCCCTCCTCCCTTCCTAATTAATTAATTAATTAATTAACAGTTAATTTAATTTTGGCGGACAGGTACCGCGTTGGGCTACTGCATGAAATGTCTCTGGTTCGAAGCCGGCCAAGCTTCCTTGGGGGGGGGGGTCAGTTGACTTGGGGGGGGGGTCACGTGACCTCAGGGGGGTCACATGACCCCCCCCCCCTTCCCCGAGGTCACCGAAGGTACCCAAGGTCCTCCTGAAGGAACCCGAGACCCTCCCGAGGTCACCGAAAGTAGCCGAGGTCCTCCCGAAGGAACCCGAGGTCCTTCCGAGGTCCTCCTGAAGGAACCCGAGGTCCTCGGGGGGAAAGGGGGGGGGGGGGGGGGGGGGGCTCGCGGTTACGCTGACGCCGACGGCGACGGCGACGGCGACGCCGACGCCGCTCAAGCGGGAAACGGGCGCCTAAGAGCTGCGCTCTAAAATTAAAGCAATGAATAAGTAACACCAAACCTGTTTGAAGAAGTTTCGTTTTTTAGTTCACCTGCCATAACATGTGATTTCTATATGAGATCAGAGTTATAAAATATTCTATATACAGCTTAGCAAAATGCCTCTTTTCATTTGCACGAACGCTTAACACATTGACCATGTGCAATATGTACACCTCTAGGTACTTGAAGGTATGAGCGAGGCTTTAAAAGTTGCGGGCATGACGCTGAAAAATGGTGCGTGAACCAGATACTTTTTCTGTTATAAGTAGTTTCTGCATGTATACGTAGTCATATAATGAAGGATCGGAGCCTGCATTCCGTGGGAGATGTGACTATTAAAACCTTACTAAGCACAATTAATTGAGCTTTAAATGATTCTTGAAACTTAACTTTAAGAAAATAGGGGTGTAAATATACAGAGAGCTCTCTCTTTAGACTCCTTAAGATGTGTTGCTTAAAAAGGCGGAATTATTTCAAAGTTCTATAGACGCTTTCAGCGAGTCAGTTACTCGAGCTGCCACCAGTCGGCGTGCCCTCCGCGCGCTTTCCTCGGCCGCCATTGCCGACCTTCAGTTTCTCGCCGTTGCTCCGCGTTGTGTGCAGCACCGGCCACCATCAGAGCTTTGATTTCATGGTCTTTACGTTCCGCGTTTAAATCGTGTGTTTTCTTTAGGTATTTTCGATATTTCGGGCTTTCACTTGATCGTTTGATATCTACATTTCAACATAGCTCTTGTATTTTCTTGTTTATGAAATGGAATCGGACAGCGAATGGATCGACGATCCATTCGCTGGGCTTCAGAGACCATGTAAGTTCATCAAATTCTTATGTTTTTGTCGCTAATAAAGGGCACTCAACACCATTGCGACCTATGCAAATTTCAACTGACGCAGTAATTAGGATCTCGCAGTCGTGCTTCTCGCTGCATGTGCGCAATCGTTTCCGTAAAGCCGAACCGCATGCAAGCGATTTAGCGTGCGACGAGTCGAGCGACGGCGAAAACGACGGGAGTCGTCGACGAGCAACGGAGATTTCTCACTGTCGCCCGTCGCATCACTCGGTTTTCGGATTTCTAGAGAACTTAGCGCTCACCGTCTTGGTCGCTTGCTCCCGTCGCTTTCATGCGATTTGCCTCGTCGCGCGACTGACCTAGCGACAGCGAAGCGGGTCGCCGTCACTTGTCTCGATCGTTGCTCGCCAAATCGCTTGCATGCGCTTTATACTTAATTTCGATGCACACAGCATTGAACCATTAGCGCCTTGATATCAAGTATAAAGCGCAACGAGACAAGCGACGGCGACCCGCTTCGCTGTCGCTCGATCAGTCGCGCGACGAGGCAAACCGCAGGGAAGCGACGAAGACGGTGAGCGCTAAGTTCCCTAGAAATCCGAAAACCGAGCGATGCGACGGGCGACAGTGAGAAATCTCCGTTGCTCGTCGATGACTCCCGTCGTTGTCGCCGTCGCTCGACTCGTCGCACGCTAAATCGCTTACATGCGGTTCGGCTTTACGGAAACGAGCGCGCACATGCAGCGAGAAGCACGACTGCGCGAGCCTTACTGTGTCAGTTGAAATTTGCATAGGCCGCAATGGTGTTGACTGCCCTTTATTAGCGACAAAAACATAAGAATTTGATGAACTTACGTGGTCTCGGAAGCCTAGGGCACAATCTTCTATCGTGGATCCATTCACTGTCCGATTCCATTTCATAAATAAGAAAATACAAGAGCAATGTTGAAATGTAGATATCAAATGATTAAGTGAAAGCCCGAAATATCGAAAGGAACTAAAGAAAACGCACGATTTCAACGCGGAACGTAAAGAGCACGAAAACAAAGCTCCGGTGGTGGCCGGTGCAGCACACAACGCGGAGCAACGGCGAGAAACTGAAGGTCGGTTATGGCGGCAGGGTCACGTGACGTCAAGATGGCGGCGCCCATGAAATTTTGCCTGAAAGGGTCTATAGTTCCTCCGAGGCTAATTTGCCTGAAACATCTAAAAACATGAGCTTCTGCGACGCTTAAAAGGAAACTGCCACCTGATTTTTATGTTCTCAAGTGGTTGGAGAATATTCTTTTATATTTTTAGTTTTTGTGTTCAGGGCATTCGAATTGTTGTTTTCCTCCTTCTCACGCAATACATTGCTTTGTTGTGAATTTCTTTAACATTAATTTAGTTGAGCCTGAACTTAAATTCGCAATTCCACTGTTATAAACAATATTGTCTATTCTATTGTGTTGGATTTACTTTAATACGAAGATTTAATAAAACAACGTTTTTAAGTGGCGGTTACCTTGAAAGTTCTAATGAGTGTTTCAATTCGAACATACTATCGAATAATTTCCCCTTATATGCTTCCAAACATCAGTCGTCATGACTCGGGTGTTCCTGGCCAATTGGAAGGTATATGAGGAAATTGACAAGGTCTACAATGAATGTAAGCGGTGTTTCAATGCTTCTATTTCAATGCGTCTTTTTGTCATACGAAAATAACTACTTGGTTCGTTTGTACTTCGAATGATATTTAGTATTTTGATTTATTAACTGTAAATACGCATCGGTTCTAATGAGATTAAGGTAAATCAATATAAGGTAAACAAGTGCGAACTGTGAATACTAGTACATGTTTTTTTTTTTAATAATCTTCTACATAGAGCTGATTCGTTATTAATTTTGTAAACATTTATTACCTAACAGTGTCACTGAAGTTACGCAACTAACGACACAGGATGTGGTCTGATAGTATTCACACTCCGAGGAGAAAATATGGAGTGTGCATGTTAAGTGGGAAAATGCTGTGGAGCAGGTTCGTCGGAACATTACGAGTAGTTTATTTAAGCAAGCGGGTTGTGGATAAAGTTTAGACTTGAGTTCTAGTTACATTTGCAGCAGAATAAAAAAAAATGACTTACTTTTATATTATCTTATTATTTCTCTAGTAAAAGTTTAAATATATCGAGCTATAACTATTTAATCATTTAACTATTGACGCAATGGTTACGATTGATCGGACGTGATTGTAAGGTTACCGCCAGACCTTATTCTGTTTTGTTACAGCTTCAAGTGAGATGTATAAAGATTACTTAGGGTACAGTGGTGACTCCTAAAAACAAGTTTCTTCAATTCAGATTCGGTCTTTAAAAGCACTGTTGATCGGTGTTGACCTCGGACTCGCTTAGTTTGGCATCTTCTGGAAACAACTTAGTGTAGATTTCCTTGTCAGTTTGTTTTCGTCAATATCCGGTTATTCGACAAAAGTAAAATAATTACTGGCACTGATTAAGGTGGTTGCGCGCAATCGTCGAAAAAGGAAAAAAAACCAGGTCAGAGGTGAAGATTTACGTGGAGTGGCAACACCATATGTAGTAGTGCTTTATGGCAAGGAGAGCTGCATGCCAAATACCTTCACAGTCCCTGACAGTACAATAACGCTAGGGAAGTCCTTCAGTGGTCCCAACCCGAGGGAGAGCTTCCTGACTTTGATAGACCCCTTTCAAAATATCTGGCAACGGTGAAAATCCGCTAAACGAGTGCCGCAACATTGGGCGGCCGACACCATCTTGCAGGGTTGTTCCGGACGCCCGGACGGCCCGGACGCGCGTGCGGCTGTAGGTGCTGCTCTCTCCAACGATACTTTCTCTTATTTACCTCGCTCCTGCATGGCGTGGTCGGTGCTTCCGTTCTGTGCGACCTTACCAACGTCTGCTTCGTGTTACTCCGAGGTAAATTTCGTTGAGGTGCCCGCGTCGACTACCGGTCGTAGGGGACATTTTAGCGTCCGATTGGGCGTTTTCGGGTTGTCGGCGCTGTTTCTTGACGTCGCGTCTCTCTGAGGTGAATGTTGTCGAAGTGCTCGCGTCGACTACCAGTCGTAGGGGGCTTTCTTGGCGTCCGCATCGGCGTTATCGGCTTGTCGGCGCTCTTTCCTCACGTCGCGTCTCTCTGAAAGGAAGGTAGTCCAAGTGCTGGCGCCGGCTAGCGGTCGTAGGGGGCTTTTTGGCGTCCGCATCGGCGTTTTCGGGCTGTCGGCGCTGTTTCTTGACGTCGCGTCTCTCTGAGGGGAATTTCGTCGAAGTGCTCGCGTCGGCTACCGGTCGTAGCGGACATTTTAGCGTCCGCTTTGGCGTTTTCGGGTTGTCGGCGCTGTTTCTTGACGTCGCGTCTCTCTGAGGGGAATGTCGTCGAAGTGCTCGCGTCGGCTACCGGTCGTAGGTGGCTTTCTTGGCGTCCGCATCGGCGTTATCGGCTTGTCGGCGCTCTTTCCTCACGTCGCGTCTCTCTGAAAAGAATGTAGTCCAAGTGCTGGCGCCGGCTAGCGGTCGTAGGGGGCTTTTTGGCGTCCGCATCGGCGTTTTCGGGCTGTCGGCGCTGTTTCTTGACGTCGCGTCTCTCTGAGGGGAATTTCGTCGAAGTGCTCGCGTCGGCTACCGGTCGTAGGGGACATTTTAGCGTCCGCTTTGGCGTTTTCGGGTTGTCGGCGCTGTTTCTTGACGTCGCGTCTCTCTGAGAGGAATGTCGCCGAAGTGCTCGCGTCGGCTACCGGTCGTAGGGGACCTTTTAGCGTCCGCTTTAGCGTTTTCGGGTTGTCGGCGCTGTTTCTTGACGTCGCGTCTCTCTGAGGGGAATTTCGTCGAAGTGCTCGCGTCGGCTACCGGTCGTAGGGGACATTTTAGCGTCCGCTTTGGCGTTTTCAGGTTGTCGGCGCTGTTTCTTGACGTCGCCTCTCTCCGAAGGGAATATCGTTGAAGTGCTCGCGTCGGCGGCGGTCGTAGGCGACATTTTGGAGTCCGCTACGGCATTTTCGGCTTCTCGGCGCTGTTTCTTGACGTCGCGTCTCTCTGAGGGGAATGTCGTCGAATTGCTCGCGTCGGCTAACAACGGTCGTAAGGGACTTTTTTGGCGTCCGCTTTGGCGTTTTCGTCATGTCGGCGCAGTTTCTTGACGTCGCGCGTCTCTCGGACGGAAATGTCATCGAAGTAATCGCGTCGGCCAGCGGTCTCTCCAAATTTTTTGCTGTCCGCTTCGGCGTTTTCAGCTAATCGGTGCTGTTTCTTGATGTCGCGTATCTCCGAGGGGAATGCCATCAATGCTGGCGTCGGCTAGTGGTCGTAGGGGACTTTTTTGCGTCCACTTCGGAGTTTCCGGCCTGTCGGTGCTATGTTTGTTTACGTCGCGTCTCTCCAAGTGGAATGCCGTAACGGCGCTGCCGCCGCCAACCCTGCAAGATGGCGGCTGACGCTGATTGCCGCTGCGTTCAACAGATGGTGCTGTTTTTTGTAAAGGGTCTATAGCGCTTTGTGAACGTGCAAGCGCGGCTGAAGCACAACTGAAGGCGAGGAGGCCGTGCTGCAGGCTGGGCGTTGTTAAGAATGGAACCTTCGGCAACCTTTTCCGAGTTTCAACGCTGCGGAAACGAGTCCCGAAACGAGTCCCGACGTGTCAGGACTGCCGGCCACCTGTCGAAGCCTGCCCAAAACGTGTCTCAACGCGTCCGTGACGTCAACGGGACGTGTGTGTGTGTGCGTGTGGGTTCGTGCGCTCCGGAAGGGGAGAGAGGCCTGGCCTAACTGCGGAGAACCTTGGCTATGACTCATTTCTGGCTACGACGCGGCGGACCCAGCTGCAAAGCACGTGGCGGTCGCACCTGCTGCCCTGGCGGAGAGAGAGGGAGAAAACGGACCCCTATATAAGGCGGGGCGTGAGGGCTCCATTTGTTCTCTTGGATTTGACGACTGTATCGCTACCATGTAATTAAACCGTTCGTTACGTTACCAATTCTCCCACCTCCACTGGACCCCTGGGTTCTTCACTTCGGGGAATGGTCGTCGTCAAAGGCCAGGAAGCCTCCGGACGTGCGGCCTAAGCCCCGCCTCGAACAACTGGTTGGCAGCGGTTGGGATCGGACCATGCGACATCGTGCTACATCTGCGGGTGAGCGTTTGGACTTTGCTTTGAGATTCGCCAGGCTTCAGATTATGGGTAATTAATTTTGAACTGCTGGGAATCCTTAGTGTTTGACTCGTGCGCTAGGTTTTGGTATAACCTCGCGACAAGTTTTAGAACAAAGCCAAAGCTAAAAAGCAGCGATCATGGATCTAATGAGGTTACTGAGAACAGATTTACTCTGTTTATGTGAAGAATTGGGTGTGGAGGTGGAGCAAAAGATGAAGAAATCTGAGATCAGTAAAGCGATTTCAGAAAGCGCGGAAGCAGAGGAAGTAAAAATTGCGTGGGAACTGCTTCAGAACGCTAAGAGTGAAGCTGCAGCAAGAGAGGAGCGAGAACAGGCTGCAGCGAAAGAGGAACGAGAGCGAGAACAGGCTGCAGCGAAAGAGGAACGAGAGCGAGAACAGACTGCAGCGAAAGAGGAACGAGACCAGGAGCGAGCGCTGAAAAGGCTAGAGCTCGAAATTGAACAACAGCGATTAAACTCGCAGAACAGTAGAGTTGGGGCTCCGGTACGAGCAAGTGAGACCGAGTCGTATCAAATGAAGAAGCTCATGCAGCCGTTTAAAGTTGGGGAAGACGTGGGCCTATTCTTAGTTAACTTTGAGAGGACATGTGAGAAGTTGAGCTTCGCCCCAGAAACGTGGCCGCAACGGCTTTTGACTCTGTTGCCCTGTGAGGCTGCAGAGGTTGTCGCGCGCCTTAGTGCTGGAGACGCGGACGACTACGACAAGGTGAAGTCCAGCCTTTTGAAGCGGTACCGCCTTTCTGCCGAGGCGTTCCGTCAAAGGTTTAGAAACGCATCCAAAAAGAGCAGCGAGGGCTACTCGGAATTCGCTTACGGGCTTAAAACCAACCTGATAGAATGGTTGAAGAGCGAGGAAGTGTACGAAAGCCGAGACAAGGTAGTCGAGTGTGTGTGCCTCGAACAGTTCTTTCGTAGCATTCCGCAGTCAGTCAAGCTCTGGGTGCAGGACAGGGTGGGAGTTGACTCTGTCGAAAGGGCCGCTGAGCTAGCCGAAGAGTACGCAACGCGTAGAAAGCTGAGCGGAGAGGAAAGCGAATCCGGCCGAAGCGATCAGCGCAAGACCTTCCGACAGGGAAATGACTCGCGAGAAAACGGGCCCGAGAAGCCCGAAGCAGGACAAAAGGTCCCAGAAAAGAGCGCAGAACACTCGAACGGAGACGAGGCGCGGAAAAGCCCAACAGGGCAGTTCGAGACAAGGAAGCCGTTCCTGTGCTACAACTGTCAGGAGCCGGGACACACAGCGGCCAGATGTAAGAAACCGCGGGTTGTGTTCTCGTACGTGAACGGTAGTGACAAGGACCTGAAGCTTCTTCGTCCCTATCTTCACGAGCTCCAGGTAAACGGAAAGCCGTGCAGGGTGCTTCGGGACAGTGCAGCGACGATGGACGTTGTTCATCCGTCGTATGTAACGACCTCCGATTTTACTGGAAAGGTAGTTTGGATCAAGCAGCTGCTCGAAAAGCACAGTGTCTGTCTGCCTATGGCGACAGTAAGGATAACTGACCCGTTCGGAGAGCTAGTGACAGAGGCGGCTGTCTCGCAGACAGTCCCGTTGGAGTATCCTTCTTTGTTTTCTAACCGGTCAGATTTCCTGCTGCGCGAAAGGGGTCAACAACTGGGAGAAGGGCTAGTTCAGTCGTGTACGAGGTCCAAATCGCGTCAGGTCGCCCCTTTGTTGACGAGGGATCCAGAGCCAGAGGCAGCTGACGGGGAGCAAGCACTCCCAGAGTTGGAGGCAGAAAACCGGGATGAGAGGAACCAGGTTGTAGAACAGCCTGACCTCGTAGCACTAGAAAGCGTACGCCGTCCCAACGCGCCGGCGGAAAAGGCGGAGGAAGAGGGGATCAGTGAAAGATCTCTCGTAGCTCCGGCGTCACGTAACGTTGGTCCTCTGCTACGAGTAGACAGAGTGTCTTTGACAGTCGAGCAGAAGAGCGACCCTAGTGTGTCAGGGTTTCGCTGTACAGCTCAGGAGATTGCTAGGATCAATGTGACGGGGAATGAAAGAGGCGGATTGTTTTATCGGCGCTATAAGGACCGCATTTTCACGTCTAGAAATCACGTGAAAATCGATCACTATGACTTCAGCGTAAGAAAAAGGAAAGGCAAATTTAACGGCAATGCCGATGGGTTGAGCAGATTTTTTTGACATCACGAAAATTAGTAGGGATGATCTCAGAGGTCTTCGTCATCCACGGGAATGAGGATCTAAGTGGGGGCACTTCGTTGAAACCCCAAAATGACCTCACAAATTGCGAAAAGGTTTTGTCTTTTGTATTTTGTTCTTAGTGACCTCGTTGGAAAAATGAGTTTTTTTTGGCGACAGGGGGTCTCGATACCCGGAATTGTACCAAATTTTGGTAATCCGTAATCCAGTCTGGCGGGTCTTTGGCGAATTCCGAGCGTTTGACCGCGGTGTGGCGTGGTGTTGTGGGGGACGTTTCCGCTGATGCCTCCGTTGTGAGAGGTTTGGGAGTTCGTTTGGTGCTTGCAGCGTCTTCTCACGGCCTACTCCAAGCCCACCTCTTCAGGCCAGCGATTGTACCACCGGCCATTCGAGGTTTCCCTGGCCCCGGAGGGGCTGTTAAGAATGGAACCTTCGGCAACCTTTTCCGAGTTTCAACGCTGCGGAAACGAGTCCCGAAACGAGTCCCGACGTGTCAGGACTGCCGGCCACCTGTCGAAGCCTGCCCAAAACGTGTCTCAACGCGTCCGTGACGTCAACGGGACGTGTGTGTGTGTACGTGTGGGTTCGTGCGCTCCGGAAGGGGAGAGAGGCCTGGCCTAACTGCGGAGAACCTTGGCTATGACTCATTTCTGGCTACGACGCGGCGGACCCAGCTGCAAAGCACGTGGCGGTCGCACCTGCTGCCCTGGCGGAGAGAGAGGGAGAAAACGGACCCCTATATAAGGCGGGGCGTGAGGGCTCCATTTGTTCTCTTGGATTTGACGACTGTATCGCTACCATGTAATTAAACCGTTCGTTACGTTACCAATTCTCCCACCTCCACTGGACCCCTGGGTTCTTCACTTCGGGGAATGGTCGTCGTCAAAGGCCAGGAAGCCTCCGGACGTGCGGCCTAAGCCCCGCCTCGAACAGCGTTGATGAGAGTGGCTCTGCGCTTTATGTCATGTCAGTGAAAAAATAATATATATTTATATATTAACGAGCCTATGTTATAAAATAAAAGTAAGGAGTAGAAGTGAAGTAGCATGTCGACGCTTCACCCGTGGTACTAAATATTTGCTTGTGTCGTAAGTGCTATTTCGCTGAAGTGAGAATTCATTTTGGTAAATGAACGACAGCAACCATAACTGTAGTTCATCAATCATTCCTCGAAAACAAGTAAACGCATATAGTTTTTTTTTATAATTACTAGTTTGCTACCCATAAGTGCTTGTGCCTTCCCTCATCGAATGGTGGCCCCAAACCTGACGCCGAATGAGTGACTGGCTTAGAGATCAGCCACACATGTGAGCGTTTTATTTGTGCAGCGTCTTTTTCTTATCAGAGTCAACCTATACTTTCTTTCGACAAGTTTGTATATGTGGTCGTACGTTCACTGAATGCACCCACCTGGCTCATTCAAACTCTGCAAGCTTTAATTGCGCACCAAGAAAACATTACAGGTCATCAAATTGATAATAGAGGCAAATTTGTAGAAACCACATGTTCGTTTATCTATTAATGGGATAGCATTCATTGTTCCACACCACCAAAGTTAGCGGGGAAACTGCATTTTCGCATAGGTTGTGACGTCAATTGTTTCACTAAAGTTAACTGGGAAGCTCCCCGCCAAATTTAGCGTCGTTCCTCTAGGACGACGCTTAATCCTTGTCGTCATTGAGATCACCCTAGAGATCGTCCTTGAGTGCGTCCTAGACGTCGTTCTTAACGCCGTCCTCTAGGACCTCGTCCTGGACGCCGTGCTTGAGGTGGTCTAGGGCGATGTCGAACACGACGTCATAAAAAAACAATGTCAAAGACGACATCTAGAATGACCTCTAAGACGACCCTTAGAGAGACCTCAAGGACGACGTCTAGGACAACCTGTAGGACAACCTCTCAAGTTATTTTAAGGACGACCTCTAGGACGTCCTCAAACAAGGCCTTTAGGTCGTCCTTAAAGTGGTCCTAGACGTCGAAGACGACGTCTAGGACGGCCTCTATGACGACCTCAAGGACTACCTCAAGGACGATCTCTAGGACGACGTCAAGGTCGACATGTGCTTCGAAGAGGGCGCGAATGTGAAGGAGTGCGTACTGCCGCTCCGCATACGCGCGGCACAATGAGGTGCAAACACAGTGAGCTGAAATGATCTACTGTGCATACCTACTGCGCATTAGGAGGCCAGAATATACTTAGGTAACTGAAAGTCATCAGCAGTACCTTAATAATGCTATCGCACGAACTTATAAAACGATTGGTTTCAAATTGAATTTGAATCGTAAAGGCGGAAATAACCACACATCTCTCGTTCCTGTCAGTATGCCGGTTTGGAACCAGCTACATAAATCTAAGTGACGCACAGGCTACTTTTGTTTTTCGGTATTCTCTTCTATCAATACAAATAAGTAGGATAGGTTGCTAAAAGTGGACCCTGTTGTGCCTCATTTCAGTCTTCCATGGTGATTTCCCCGCCAGATCTGTGTTTCAGGTCTCCCGACTGCCAACGGTAAGTCTTTAAAGGGATACTACAACGAAATTCCGGCGCTTATTTCTTGTTCTATTCATGTTCAGTCGAGCACTATCACATCAGACGCACCAACCTCTTGTTGAAAAAGACACGAAAAGGAATTTTAAAACGAATTAAATGATTGGCGAAGAGCACCTGGTGGATGTCGATAACGCCTCGTTTGTGATACCCGTCTAGGAACCTTGACAGGTAGTGACTGTAACTGTCTCGCCTCCGGCCACGACGAAGAAGAGCTCAAGGAGGAACTCCCCTCTCCCCGAGACTCTCTTTTTATGTGTCAGAATTCGCTATTGCTCCTCTAGAAGATTATAGAAGATTAATCCCGTCACTCAAAATTCGTACAAAGTCAGCTTTTGAGGTTACTTGCGGTGGCCCGATAGCTGGTGTGCTTCGGCTGCTTGCAGCGGATGCTACGAGCCATCGGGGCCTATCCAAGGCAGTGTGAATGTCACATGACCTCGGAGGGGAGGGGGCACAGCGACGCGCGGAAAGGGTATCACGGGCTACGACCAATGAGCGGGATTGGCATGGTATAGCCCGCAGCGTCCGCTGCGTCCGCACGTAAGGTCCCGAGACAAACTACTTCACGATAGCGGCGGATGTGACGTGATCTCAGCTGGCTGCTCTCTGAGCGTTTGCCAGAGTGGGCCATTTATGACGAAAAATACAGCCATGAGGCTGAAAATACAAACGTGCGATTGTCATTTATGGATATCGTGGATCATATTCAGCCTATTTGTGAACACGACGGGTATATTTCAAATTTCGTTGAAGTGTTCCTTTAAGCCCGACACTCATTGTCGTGTGCCAACTAATTGAATACATGACACAAAGTATTTTGATTAAAAGAGAGAACATCAAATACAGTGTTTTTATTTCCTTGCGCTGCCACTAAAGCGCACATTCTATAAGTGAAGAAAGTGTTTCGCCTAGTTTTTGTAATTTCGTTTACAAGGTGGTCTGACTACCTTGTTATATTTTACTTGACTGAAGTTGAATATCTGGGAAAACAAACAGAGAAGCCGGTTCAGGAATCAACGAAGTCATTCCCTGTTCTATGTTGTTCTGAAATACAATTGCGATTAGTAAATTTAGTATGACTGAATAAAAAAACTTAGTTTTTAAGGTCATTAACAAGTTTTCAAATAAGGAGTTGAATTAAAATCAAATATAAATGTCTGAAAAGAAGCTCACCGATCGCAGCATAGTTTTAGGTATCTTTTGAGGATGAACAATGGAAAAGACACTTTCTCAAAAACAACTGAAGCGCCGTTTGCGGCCGGGAAACATATTGGGAAAGGAAAGTATGTTAGACATATTTATGTGCTAATGCAACAAGTCGCTGCGTGTTATGAGCTGTTAATAACAATTATAAAAAGAGGATATGTTTATATAAGCATTGAAGTGTTATTCTCCGCTGTGTGGATTACTAGCTCGAATAAACGTGACTTTGAAATTATCTATTAGAGGAAACAACTTTGTCAGGGTAACATTATTTCAAATGTTATAAATAAATGTTTCGCCACGGGAATATATTTAGAAAGAGGCGATAAGACGACACCAAAAAGGCGTGATCTTCTCGACTTCTTGAGATGCCTTCCCAGTATAAAAAAAAAACCAAAAACAAAAAAACTTATATTTTTTTTTTCATATTTAAATAAACGTAAATGAACTACAATTTTAATTATTTTGACGTGTTATTACTGTCAGTAACCCTTTATGGTTTAAATAATTGCCCTTATGCTATCAGAAGCTCGTTCAAGCAAAAAACTAGGTTACCAGAAGTGCGATGTCAACACCACAAGCTCAGAGATTGGAGCAGACTAGGGACAAATTTGGTTTATAGACGATCCCCCCCCCCTCCCTCTTTTGCAGATTGTTGTAAAACAATTCGCAGACATCCAGTGATTTCAAAGACATTGGTGCCTACGTTAATTATGCCACAAGTGCTCCGTAGGCTGATTACCCGACGTAGAAGCCGCTGCCGGCTGCAGTTCAAGATGTAAACTATTCCTTACGGTTTCCGCAGTTCTGAAAACACTCCATGCCAATGTGAACTCCCGAGCGCCAGATGAATAGCTGAAGGGGGGGGGGGGGGGTGACTATGCCCTTTCATTCGGGCGGCCGCATCCGCCAACTTGGTTTTCAATTTCAATAGTAAAGTTCTAATTACTACAGGGTTGAGCTTAGGAAATTTTACAATACCAAATCCAAATATCCTTACGCCCGATTGCATTCACCAAAGCCGTCTCGCCTTCGGAAACCACAGGGTGAATCTCATACAATTAAGGCTTGTGGATATGAGAAGTTAAATCGCAAATGCACTTGTTCAGAATGCACAAACACGATGTTTTCGTGATCTTACGAGATTTCCTGGATTTTACTTATATTTCAGAAAGTAGATGTTGTTATGTCAGTAAAAAGAACAATTATCGCTGCATCATAAGAGTGTAGAGTTCATAGGCTGGTGGCACATTACAAAATATTCAAGCCCAAAGGATGAGAACATGATTAATAGAACGGCCAATTTTTATGGTGACTAATTGAATGTGTATTAATTTCTTCTTCAGACCGCCCGCCTGGGGATTGAGGTCATAGCAATGGACTCCTCTCCGTAGTTCTGCAGGCTACAAGATAAAGACGCTTCTGTTAACGCAAAATTATATCAATAAACATGTGTTTTCTACCTAATGCTTGTGCCGCAGATGTGTAGGACGTGTGTGAGGTGAGGGTTGTGGGGGACAATCCTAAGAACAATAAAATCGATCCGCCTCATTCAAATTTATGAAAGCGCACACTCGCCCTTAAAAATTGGGTGAAAAATTTCTGTATTTTTTATTAAAGAGGACGAGAAACGAACTTATACAATGACACAGCACAAAGGAGACTCACTACATATAGACCTTTTTCTTTAACGGCGCCGCCATCTTGAGAATTGCGGCGCCGACGACGCCGTCTAGCGGTTTAGAAAAAGAAATACCGGCTAGTTCGGGCAGCACAGCTATCTGGGTAGGCAACGGTGTGGGTAAGGGGGGAACTTGGCTAGACTTGGCTAGACTTGGCTATGGTGAGCTGCAATAACTTGGTTGGAGCTTGTCCGGTTGAATCCAGCTGGCTACTCACAGGCCATCACCTTGCCTCCTCGAGAGAACGACGACGAAGACGGTGGGGTGTTTTGATTGAGTTTCCACAGCGAAGTATGTATGAGCAGTTTAATGTAGTCTATGCAGGTAAGCTCTCGGCATTTGATAGCTCCATCTTGAGTGGTGGCATGTGGACGTTTTCATACCTTTCACATACCATGGGGCTTGCAGTGATAACCTAATTGAACCAACTGCACCAGGAATTAAAATCGGTCCTCTTGTCGTAGACGAAGTGGTCGTGAGCTTAAAGGGGCGGTGCAACGATTTTATGATTAAAAGAGTTTGCATCTTGTCATTTTTACATTGTTTATCGTCTCCCCGAGGATTGAGAAAACACCTCCTTCATGAAAAATGTCGCGATTCCGCTGCACAATCGCAAGGCAAAAGTCGAGTTTTTTCGCCCACCTGCAGCCCCAAGTGGCAGCCGAAGGAACTACGGCGAAAAGATTACGTGACCTCGCTCGGCTCTAAGCTGCAGCATAACGCCCGCTAATGTCAGCAGAGACAGGGAGAGGAAGCGTCCTCCGAGATAGCACACGGGAACCTACACGGCACTCCGAATGACGTCACTGGGAGTGCGACCAGGTGTGAGCCTGAAGGCTGGGAGTGAGTTGAGGGGTGCCCGAAATGCCAATATTTATCTTTTTTTTACGCAACAACTAGGACACGCAGGCGAAATCGGTTTTCTGTTCTTTACTTCAGAAGTGTCAGAGGGCAACTTCCACAAATCTTTGACCGAAGTCCGGAAATCGTTGCACCCCCCCCCCCCCCTTTAAACGTGACGTTGAGTCTGATACGAATCTCTCGCGAATCAAGCTCGCAATCGACTGACTTCATAAATAAGGATTCTTGGGGAAAATGCGAAGCTCGATAAAATTGCAGTCACACTCACGCTGCAGCTTCTTGTGCTCATGACACACTTTCTGCTATTGTTCTTATGCTTTTTAAAATTATTTATCCATCCGACGACCACGCAGTGGTAGCCGGACAACTGCGGATTTTCGGAAATTGCAGCACCGTAAAAAGGAGCACTCGGAACTAACTCATGCACGACGTCCCTTTTTAAATCTTTTCACCCATACCCTTGGCGGTTGCATACCCTGTGTCAGCGGGCAATCCAAAAATGCACCAGGTCGAGGGTACGTCAGTTCCTGGCTGGATTGAGGTTATGCGAAAAAGGTCTATAAAAGCTGTGTTAAACAAAACAAAACAAAACGTGCATATTCTAACGAAGATCGCCATGCGGGTTATGCGTATGGCACCTTAAAGCGGGACCAGCAGTCGGGTGCTCGTGCTCCTGCTCGTGAGCTCACGTGCAGGAGCACGAGCACCCGACGGCGGACGGACATTCGGACATGACTAGCCCCTAAGGAGCTTCGCCCCTAAAAAAGAGGACGAGGAGAACTTTCCGCCAGGCTGAAGAATATTTCTGCTGGTCCCCCTTTAAGAAGGATCGGCCAGGATGACTGGCAGCATCAAGCATTGGCAGTTTAACCGTAGCCCGCTCAAGGGATGAGCCCTAACTGCAGCGTCATTAACTCCAACGAGTTTCCTGCGGCAATATCTAGACTTTTGTCTTTTCAGAAGCCTTCAGCATACATCATTTTTTTCAGAGGTGAACCATCTTGCTATCCCACAGAAAAGAAAGGTACTGGTACTTTCTTCATTTTTACACGTAACAAGCATGCATTTGGGGTAAAATGCGTACTCGAAAACCGTGGTGAAAAACACAGAAGACAATTTACTGGAATGCCTGTGCGCTAAAATAATTGATTACCCTGCAATATCCTTTTACCCCATGGCAGAAAAGTCAGGTTAATAGAAGCAATTGGGTTGTTAGTGACTAAACTCCGTTTCATACATAGCATGCAACACAGTCAAACCATTTGCACCGGTTTGCGATGCCTACGTTCGCCCCATAAAATAGTGCGTCCCCTGCAAAAAGCAAAAACTGGAGAAAGGTGCGTCTTAGGGGCTCGTAACTCATAAGTGCGTTAAGATCTTAATGAAAGAAACGTTCTTTTTTCAATAAAACGTAAAAATAAAGTTTATTACTTTGTTTTGTTTTCAGTTTTACTCCGTGTCGAGTTTTTACCATCCGGGCGACAGTCGCGGGGTTTTCGGGTTTTCTGGCTACCTTGCCTGTTTTCAGAAAATGTAGTCTCCCGAAGCGACCTCAAGCACCTCTCCTGCTCGAATATTTTCGAAGATTCGTTGTTAGAAGATTTTGAAGAGTTGCAAGCAGGTAATCGCCAACGTGCACGCAAGTACGAGAACGCGTTTCTCGGAGAAGTGGTTCGTCAAGTCCTGCAGATGGTCAGTAACGACACCGGAGTGTCCGTCCGAATCTGACACGAAGTACAAAGCAGAATGTCGCTCTGGCCAGCCAATATCCCCGAAGCGAAGACCTCGCCACGTGAAAGTGTCACGCGGACCGTCAAGCATGACAACGTCACACTCGACGCCATTCGTCTAAAGGTGCATCGCAAGTACTTTAAGATGGAGATTCCTACCCTCGATAACATACTGGACGCTGTCGATGAAGACGACGAGCTACCGAACGTGTCTAAAACGACCTTGTGGAGGTTGCTGAAAGACATCGGTTTCACTTTTGAGAAGCGGAAACGAAGACTGGCGCTGATCGAGTGCCGTGACATCGTTGCCTGGCGTCGGAGATGTCTGAGAGCAATCAGGGAATTCTAAAAACAGGGCAGGTACGGATCGTGTTACATGAAGTTTCTAATACGGAACATGTAGAGCCTCCAGATTTTTTAACACTATCACGCGAACCCCGACCGGCCCGCAGACCAGTGCCTTATCGCGGCGTGAAAAAGCAGCTCGGCGAGAATACGCGCGTGTGGCAGAAGGCACACGCCTAGCCTCGCTGACTTGGTGCTTCACGCCGCGATAAGGTGCTCATTTAACAGTCGACCGGTGCTCGCGCGATGCTGTTAAAAAAATCTGGAGGATGCACGCCGTTTTCGCGTTTCGCAGTTTTACAGTTTTAATCATAATTTCACAATCGTCAAATATCCCCGTCATTGAGCTATGTGGAACAGCTTGCTCACCTCGCGGGTTGCCTTAATTGAGATTCGTGGATTTCACAAAAAAAATTAGCAAGGTACTTCATTTATTTCACCATAGTTAAGTAACTGTGCGCTAGTGTAAGCCTGACACAGTGAATTGTCTGTGTCGCGTGAAGTTATTGTGATAATGGAATTAGCATGGGATTTGAAATAACAAATATTGGGACTAATTTTTACGTACCCCATTTCATGCAGGTTTATCGTCTACCTGGATAAAACCCAAATGAATGCTGGACACATGAAGCAATTCGTCTGGCAAGAAAAGACTGTGAAGTCCTCGCACGCTGATTTCATGAAGGGCTTGACGATAAGTCTGGCAGAGCCGTCTGATTTTTGTGCATGCTGGTACAGCGAAACAGGTTTGTCGATGATGCTGCCGACTTCTTCAAGGCTAAGGAAGGTAACACTGCAGATTACAACTCCGAAATGGATGGCACATATACTTCTAAGGGTTGTTTTCAAGCCAGCTCCTAACCAAGATCTCAAGCAGCATCAAAACAGGCTTTGTCGAAGATGCTGCCGACTTCTTCAAGGCTAAGGAAGGCAACGCTGCGGATTACCACTCCGAGATGGATGGCACATACTTCTAAGGGTTGTTTTCAAGCCAGCTCCTACCCAAGATCTCCTCAAGCAGCATTATAGTGATGAACAATTCATCGTATCACAGTGCCGGTTTGGAAAAAGCACCTGCGTCATCGAAGCGGAACGTTGACATCCAGGCATAGCTCACCAAGAAAGAAATTTTATTGAATGCTGACATGGTGAGAGCTGAACACCTCGAGCTTTCCAAGAATGTCAGCGCACCCGGCACTGTGTATACCGGATTGACACCCTGGCGGCAATCCAAGGCCACGAAATCCTGCGATTACCTCCGTACCATTGCGAATTCAAAACCATTGAGCTGGTATAGGGCAAGGTGAAAGGCTTTGTGCAGAGCAAGAACAAACTTTTTACTCTGCAAAAAATAGGGCGTCTCCTGTCAGAAGCACTGGCATCTGTCACCCAAAAGGACTGGCCAAACTGCTGCACTCACGTTGAGCGTGTTGAAAATGAAGCATGGGAGTGGGACATGATCGTCGACAGTGACACTGAGCCGGTGGTTTTCACTATTGGAGACACCGCGTCCTCCGACGAATCCAGGGAATATCTCAGAGCATCCAGGAACTGGAATAACGTCCACTCGGCCCGTGTGGGAAATTTGTGACAACGGCCCTTTTCAAGGCCACAATAATTTGTGATACTGGGGCTTCTCTCGATGTCGTCCAACTCCCGTGTCGTTAAAAAAATAAAATCACGAGTGCAGGAGAAATTGACTGTCATCATTGCACGTGTGCAAGAAATTCCCGTGTTGATTATAATTTTTTGCTAGCTATCACTGAAAATAATACTAGCAGGCCAAGCAGGAGCCCAAAAAGCGGGCAATGTCACATATTTGCTTCGTTCTTCCACAGTATTTGCTTCGAGCTCTAAATACCTTGTAATAATCTGTGAACGAGTAATGCAGTCTTAACAATAAACTTGTGCCTGCTAATGACGTGAAGGAAAGAGCCATCTTTTGTCTTTGAAGTATTACCCCCAGAAAAGAGCCTCATGCTCGGTGGTGTTGCGCTCCAGTATAATTGTGCTGCAATTGAGTAAGTATGCTGAAGTAAAATATATATGATACAAATCCAAACACGTTTTATGCAGGGTACTTTGTGTCGGGCGGCCGCTTGCGCCACCTATAGCTCACGCATGCTCAATTACGGTACTCAGTTCAGTTTTGGTTTTGAAAGGCGACCGACATTTGTCATTTGGCGCAGGCTTGGCGCAGATTACCCATATTTCGGCGAAATGTAGCAGGATGTAGAAGGGTTAGCTCCTTGGCGCAATTGGCGCAGCAATCACATCACTGCACTCCCGCTGATCGTCAGCCACGAACTGAACGTCAGCCCGAATCTCCCGCACATGAAGGCGAGAACGCCTGGAATTCGAGGTACTCGGTGAAGTTCGCCGGCCGTGCGGGATAGAACGGAGTGGGTGACCGCGATCGACAGAGCCGATCATGTACAGCTCCGTCGAGTCCGCTCGAGACGGAGCTGGGGGCGGCCGAGATTGTGCTTCGTGAACTGGCGGCGACTCCGCTAGCGTATGTAGTCATCCTTTTGAATCTCAGACTCCCAAACGGCCTTTCGCCAGCTTCAAAGCTCAGCGACACGCCACCGCTCGCCCGGACAGCTTCGCCCCTCGCAGCCGACCGTCGATTTTCATAGGGCCACCGCACACTGTAGGGTTTTCGTAAACGAGGATGCAAATCGTTTGGCCAAGCTGGTCTACGTGTGGACACCGTTTGCTACCACCGCGAAAATAGCGACAGCACGGAGGGTTCGTTCGTCAACTACGACTTTGACAAGCTCGCGCCGCTAGGGCTGCTCAAGCGGGCTCTTAGCAGCTAGGCAGAAATAGGCCTACCTGGCTTTTACTCGCCGGGTGAGACCTTCTCTTCTTGCCGAATCCACACTCGCTGAATTCCTCGAACATTAGTAACTCCTGTCCAAACTGTAATCATAAGCATTCGATCAAAACCGGAAAGACATAAATTTGAACAAGGACTCACCCAAACTCCCGGCGCGGCGATCCCCCAACTCGAAAAAAAGTGGCGACAAGCCCTTCTCTCCGTGTCACTCCGTTTCATACTAGCGTGCAACGCAGGCAAAGCTAACGCACCGGTTTGCACTGCCGGCCGCCTACGTTCGCCCCCTAAAATAGTGCTGCCCCTGCAAAAAAAAACAAAAAAAGTAGAAAAATGTGCATCTTCGGAGCCAGTAACTGATAGTGGCCTTATGATTTCGACGGAACACAGATTTTATTTCAATAAAAATAAAAATATAATGTAAATTACTTTAAATTGCTTTCCGTTTTCGTCCGTGCGGCAGCCGCTTCGGGTTTTCGGGTTGCGCGGCTGCCCCTGCCTCGCCGGTTTTGAGAAGATGGCGTCCAAGCTGAAGTACCTCTCCCGCTCGGATATTTTCGAAGGTTCGTTGTGCGAAGATCTCGAAAGAGTGCAAGCAGGTGATCGCCAACGTGTACGCGAGTACATGAACGCGTTTCCCAGAGAAGTCGGTCCGTGAAGTCCTGGAGACGGTCAGTAACAGCACCGGAGTGTGCGCCCGTACTGTCGCGAAGTACAAGGCGCAGTTCCTATCTGGCAAGGTGGCATCCCCAAAGCGAAGACCTCGCAACGTGAAAGTTTCGAACACGCGGACCGGTGTTCTGAACTGCCTTCTGTTATGTCTGGTGTTAAAATCGGCCTTACGGCTTCAAAGTGAAACAAGACTCAAGAAGGAACCGTGCCGGTGATGACTCGTGTCTACGGCTCCGTCTGCTTGCCGGACGATGCCCGTGGCTGCATTCCGACGCGTCTGGTTTCTTCTGCCTGCGGGACCGTAACCTTGGTCGGCTCCGCCTGCCTGAGGCACCTTAACCTTGGTCGGCTAAGTGAACGACGCACGTGCCCATGGCCTGCATTCCGAGGCCCCTGCTTTTCTCGAAAAAGAAACAACACTCGATCCTGACCTCGAGTGACGTGTGTTGTGTACGCTTCTATTGTGAGTCACTCTCGGTTCATGGAAGCGCCGGCACCAGAGCAACGAGATACTGCCGCCTGGATGACTTCCATACACCGTCGCAAGGATTCCGACTCTGAAGGAAACTTCCATGAAGTCACATCACGCGAGGGAATGCCGAGCCATCTGATCAATGGCAGTGCGGTCCCCTAATCGGAGTATTCGTTATATAAAGGACCGTCCACCGCACTCTGAAGGTACTCTCTGATTTTCACACTACCATGGAAATAAACGCTTTCAGTAGAGACGCCCTGGATCTCGACTATTCTTCCGTTTTGACGAGGTCGGCGCGGGGTTCAAGCGGAACACCAGCCCCTAGTCTACCACTTATAAATAAAACGCAAAAAGAAAAGAGGAATTGAAATATGCACTTCCGCAATGCCCTATTGAAAATCGCTCTGATGGGAGTTCAGGATTTTTTTAAAGGGTGTGAAGGGGACTTCAGGATTTTCTGAGATGTTTGAAGGGGGCACCGATATTTCCTGGTGGGTTCGCTAGCCCCGTCAGAGGCTCTCCTGAAATGTCTGAAGTGCCCTTTACAATGCCTTGAAATGTCTGAAAGCCTGGCAAGAACTTTTCTAAAGGGGTCGGGAAAAACTTCAGGCTTCTTGAGATGTCTGTGGCAACGGCTTAGGTGGAGAAAACACATTTCGCAAATTTAGAACATAGCTGCTTATTGTACTCGACGGGAAAAAATTAAGTACTGTAAACGACTTAATTTTCTCGGGCTCAAATTTTCGCGAATCGGGCCAAAGCTGAAAAATTGAAATTATTCGCGGGTTCTAATTTTCGCGAATCGTAGCGTTCACATATTGCCCGAATTGTTCGCGGGACGTATTTTTTGCGAATTGTAGGCGATTCGCGAGATTCGCGAAAATTAGGTCCTCGCAAAACTTTAGTCGTTTACAGTATTTGGAGAATGCCGATCGTATGTCTGTACGGTCCTATTTTTATTACTGCTCTTCTATCAAATACGAGTGGGCTCCTGGACCCGTCTGTCACTGCCCGGCTGTTCAGTCGCCAAGGAGGCCACTGAGGGCGACCGCCCCATGTATAGAATCGACGAGCCACGGGCCGAGTGGTGTTGGCCGAGCGGCGTTTTGAGGCGAACGCAATCCTGTCTGCTCGAGGTGAGATCCGTGCAAACAAGAATAAAAACAAAACAAAAAAAAACAAGCCGAGAGCAGTGCGTTTTCCAGGAACAGGGACGCGCGCGGGAGCGACTCGTTCCGGGAACCGGTTCCTCCACGGTGGACGCTCCCCAAAAAGCAACCCACATTGCGCCTCTCTCCGCCCGGCGATGGGGAGAGGGTGCAGGGCTGCCAGGCCAGCGGTCGGCGGGAGAGAGTGGTGTGTGCAAGCGGGGGAGGCCAGCCGCTAGTATAGCCATTTTCTCTGTGCTCGTGGACGGTTCCGGTTAGCCCACGAGCCGCCGCGGAATAAGGACAGAACGAGCGGACCAATTTCCTCCAGGAAGGTGAGCATGCATGGCTTTGAGGGCTCGCCCCTTGGTCTGTTGTGATCCGTGCAGTTTCTTCCTTGGTTACGCAGGTGAACCACAGTTCGGCGTTGGCCGCCTTCAGCACCGCTTGAGCGCCATCGTGTACAGCGCATTCAAGGAGATGGTGGCCGGTGTCGGCTTACTCGCTGCAAAGCCTGGCAGTCGGGGTCAACGTCCCACCGCATGTTGTGCCTGCACACCGGGATTATGGCACTGTGGGTCCTGAGCAGGTGGATGACGGCCGCTGTCCGGACTTGTTCCTTGCGCCTCTTCGTCCGTCCGAATTCAGAAGCATCCAGCGAGCGAAAAACACGCCGAAGACGCCGGCGCGACGTCATCATGGACGAAACCGTAACTGTGCTCAGGATTTCGCAACGGCGGCGGGTGCTGCTTGCGAGTTCGTGGTTTTCGCTAAACGTGCTTACTGAGACTGTGTATGTGTCCGTGAGGTGCACCTGCTCGGTTTTATTAGCTGAACTACGGTACATCAGGAATATACCCAGCGGCATTGTGAGTACTTTGAAAGATATTTTTCTTTGTGATAAAGAAGTCAGTTGTCCCTATTTGATATGATCTCTTTCGTCTACAGCTCCTTGCGCCGGGTTTGAACAAACGTTGCTTTTTATCGCCTTTTTGAGTAAACTAAATGTCTGCAATAAATTTTCAATAATGTTTTGAACTGCATTTTTGTCTATGGTTCACAGTCATTTGGGCGTCTAAAGGGTTGATGGGCGAAAGGGCTTTTCTACGGGGTATCCCTGAAGGGCTTTTCTGTAGCGTATTTTTGAAGGGTTTTGAAGTCCTGTGATGTCCCATAATCCTTCAAGGATTATGGGACATCGTACGAAATACGTAAAAAAAAACAAAAAAAACTTGCGCTTTAAGTGGATTCGAACCACCGCCACCGAGACGTCGGTATCGCCAGAGCAGTGCCTTGTACCGCTCGTCCACGAAACGCGCGGAGTAATACATTTTTTTGTGTTTTTTCATGCGCACTACTTCAGTACCTTTCTCAGCGTTGCACGCTATGTATGAAACGGAGTATAGTTGCATGCAGTACAGGTGAAGGCAGCGCCAGGTAGGCAAGGAGAGAAAGGGCAACAACAAGAAAAGCTGGGGAGAAGGAGAGGAACCTCTTCTCCTCTTGTAACGTTCCTAGTGCTCTCTCTTTCTCCTTTCGCCATCTATTGCCCTCCTTTCCCGTTCCGCCTTCCTAGCGCTTGCCCTATCTCTCTTCGGTTGGCGTTGCCTTCGAATGCACTGCACACAACTATAGGGAGTATTCACTGGCGGCCATAGCTGTGTGCTCGGCTGCGGAGCGCGTGCTGACGGCAAGCTTCCACAGTTCTTTCGCCACGTGCATTCCGCACCACCAAGATTGCCGGTCTTGGCAGCCAATTAATGCGAGCTCGTTCTGAGCATGCGCTCTAAACAGCGACCTCAAATATGGCGGCCAGTGAATACCTCCAATAGTGACACTGAGTATAGTCGAGCGGCCGAGCCGTCGACCTCGATCTACTCGAGCTGCCAGCGGGACTGTGTAGAGTACGCATGCACTGTGCGCCACATATTGGGCGGTGCCTTGCGCCACCTGCCAGTGTACGCGTGCTGCGGTGCGGCGCGTTTTGCTAAGTGCTAGGTGGCGTGATTTATTCTAAGGCAAAGTTGAGCTTATATTACGGCGTACTCACCTAAGAGTAGCAATAAAACATACATGAGAAGCCGACATATGCATTGGATGGGAAGTTGCAAACCAAGAGTTGTCAGTTGTCGCTGAATGAATGTTTCTTATGCCCGTGTCCCACTAGAGCGACAGACAGAAACAAACGACAGCGACAAGCCTCAAACCAGAGTCTTTCGCGATTTGGAAGGTTTTGTAGGATAAAAGAGGCTGTGCTCAAACACGAGCATCATGCACGCGAGGGTATCTTTGGCAGGCTTGCAATCGCTCGTGCTTACTTCACGATCACCAAACGACTAAACGCCTGCCAAAGGTACTATCGCGAGCATGCTGCGTGGGTTTGAGGCTTGTCGCTGTCTTTTGTTTTTGTCTGTCGCTCTAGTGGGACACGGGCATTATGGTTGTGTGTCTGTATCCTTAGAGTGATAGTCTTTGGGGTGCGCTGTTACGTTGAACATCATGACGACGAATTGATTGGACGCCAACGCAGACAGATGCGTGTTTCGTCCAATGCCAAATAGTGTCACCATGAAATATAAAACACGCCTGTGACACGACCTTCGTCACCAACAGGTTCAAACGCTGTCACCGTCACCCCAGGGTTAATTTAGAACATACCGAATGCCGAGCACTTTAAGAAAAAGTGCGCAACCGAGCTATAAAAAAAAAACAACACTACGCTACACCCATAGGCATATATTCTGATCTCTCCCACAGAACCGTTAAAACAATTTTGATGGGTGCCGTCCTTTCACTGAAAAAATTGGGACACAAACCACAGGCCTCCGAAAAAAACTATGATGGGTCTTTTGCATCCTTTAGAAATTCTTGAAGGGTGCATCATGCCCCTTAGAAAACTTCAACGGATATCTCGGACCCTTCAAAAAAAATTTGAAGGGTACGTCAAAGCATTTCATAAATCCTGGTGAGCACTATAGACAGATTTTCAATAGGGTGTATGTGATAGGGGTTGACTTATAGCTATGGACTTTGACTTTGCGGACCTTGGCACTCGCAAGCCTAGCTATAGCCTATAGCCGAGCTTGCGACTGATGGCGCACCTGTCTCTAGCGCCGCATTTTCTCCTATCGGCATCAACGTGCGGAGGGACCACAACGTCCAAGGAAAAGGTGGTTAATTAGGATATAACGCCTGAGACTATTGTGCCGAAAAACTAAGAAGCTTCCAAACTGAAGAAAACGACGACAGTAGGAGAACGTCTTAAATTCAGCTCAGTGGAGACGTGTTTCTACGATTGATTGAGAAAACAAACAATTTTCTGAAGCCCCAAGATCACTCTCCACCGTTGCTTATTTGGTGGTTTTAGTTCGCTCCAATGATATCTGACTCTGATTCATCGTGCATACCTCAGACCTGCGCAACGTTGCTTTGCACATGCTGCTACTTTGCAATTGTTTCTAGGTGTCATCGCTTTAGCCTCTTCAGACACCGAAGAAACGATTTGACTTGCGCAGAGGCGACGCGCCGCGCCGCGACAATGAAAGCGGCAACAGGCGCGGGTGGCCGGTATACCAAAGAGTGAGGCTAAGTAAGATACAGCGGTGACCACGGTGATCTCGTTCGCATACTTTCTCCTTAGTAGTTTAACTTCTGAGGTAGCGCCACAGGTATCTTACACAGGTGGCTCGGTCATTTCAGCTTACCTTGTCCAAGGCTGTGTGTCGTTTCTGTAATATAGCCTTGACGGCTGACTTCCCTATTGAAAAATCTCATTTGTATGAGAAATTCTTGTGTCCAATAAACACATATGAATCATATAAGATATATAAGAACATATAAGAACCATATGAGAAACTTATGAGAAGTTTCTTGTAAGTTTGGTATATGATTCTTATGTGTTCTTATATATCTTATATAGTACTTATATGGTTCTTATATGTTCTTATCTATCTTGTATGATTCATATGTGTTTTTGGACACAAGAAATTTCTCATACATATGGGTTTCAACTAGGGTTAGGGATCAACATAAGAACACGGCCAGTTCACGTAGGACTTGTTTTGTCGCTTGTAACCTTTTGATCTTAATTGCGCATTTCATTAACCTTCCTTATTAGCCATGGCGAGATTAGACCTACGCAATATTTTCGCGAATTCGTTGTCACAATATTTTTACAAAGTGAATGAACTGGCGAACATCCGTGACTTCTTGTAGCCACCCTTTGCCAAGAACACCTGAATAATGAAAGCTTTTGAACATCTTCCTGTACCTCAATGTAAATACCTCAGATTTGGATGGCGCAAACGCAGCAATTAGGCCCGAGTCCGGCGCCAAGTGTACTTCGACGCAGTGACTATACACGAGGTCCAGCCGAGCTCCGACGCAGCTTTCATATCCGATTTGTATCTGCGCTCGGTGTCACTGTCATGACGTCGAAAGGCCAGTGGACGGTCTTTGAATATGTGTCTGTGCTCAAAAACTGTGCAGCCTTGGAATACTGCGAACGGTTCACGTTTGATTCAGAGTATTTTACGAACGTTATGAGGTACTATCGGGTTCGAATGAAATGCGAACAGTGCCGGAACTTTCAGCGCGCTACCGGCGCAGCGTCGAAGTATGGGTTGTGCTGGGCGAGGTTCCAACACATCGGAGATAGGACGCACACCCTCGCATATCTCTACTCTCAACCCTGCACTTTCATTAGTTTCCAGAGGACTCCAGGAGACGCAGCATGTGTCGACGGCCACGCGCTCCAGTGAAGTGTGCGTAGGGTGTTTCAAGAGAGCATGCACGCAGCCAGATGTACTACGAAAGGTAAATTTTCTGGATAATATACACATAGAAGTGGTTTAGGAGTTTATTAATCATGGAGTGGACAGAAAAATGTTCCTTCCGCTGTTGAGAAAAAAGAAAAGTTGTCTGGACGAGGTGTCTACACGTCCGAGTGTACAACCACTGCTTCAATTAGCACGCGGGCGCCCTGAAAAAATAAATATAATAATTATTTTAGTTACGAGTAATTTGCTACGTTGAAACATGCCGCGGCGTGTACTGTCCTGCTGCTGTGTCTTGGCGCTTGGGAACCAATAAGCATAACTAGGATCAATATAAAATAAAAGTGGGAGAGTCAATTTAATTATGAATAGACATCACACTAGTGAAAAAGCCATTTGCATGAGAAATTTCTTGTGTCCAATAAACAGATATGAATCATGCAAGATATATCAGAACATATAAACACCATATAAGAACTATATAAGTTATATAAGAACATATAAGAACCATATAAGAAACTTCTCACAACTTTCTTATATAGTTCTTATATGTACTTATATAGTTCTTATATACAGTAGTTCCTATTTTGTTCTTATATAGGTCTTATATCTTCTTATATATATTGTATGATTCATATGTGTTTATTGGATACAGAAATTTCTCATACAAATTAGATTTTTCAATAGGGCAGGATGTCGTGCTGCTTCTCGTGGTCACTGAAGCATTTGCGACTTGATACAAGCAAGATAGTCATGGAATAAGCACGTTTAGTAATCATGTCTTCTTTTATATAGATACCTTCGATCCCCAAAATAATCTTTCATGAGTTCATGATGTGAGACAACGGATTAAAAGGAATAGTAGACTGCGCGCGTGGCAGCAAAATACGCTGTTTATTTATCTGGCGCCAACTCCCGATAGAGGCAGTGAGCGGACCACATTTTGCTTGCCGCGCCTATCGGCACATGGTGCCACAAGTTACAACAATCAGTTGTCTGTAAACGCGTCCGCCATTGACCATGGCAAGTTCATCGGTCACCTTTTTCGCGGGAATGCAGCCGCACCATGAATTTCAGCGGGTCAAATACAGCACCTATATGTACGCTCAGTGAAAAGCTAATCTTGTGCAGGTAACAATATATGTTACTTGTTTTACAGCGCTAAAGTCATTGCAGCAACCCTATATACAGAAAGAAACCTTGTTTTCCGCCATCGCGCTCGTTACGAATAAAAACCTATTCAAGTATAGGCAACCTGCAATGCTGTTTGATTGGCGCTATCTAGGGACTGAAGCAAGAAACATAGGCTATGCCTGGGAGTGGCGGCTGCATTGTTTAAACGTGAACTATTACTTTGGTGGCGCCGCTTATCGTAGCTTCTGAAGCAATAAATACTGGGTAGGCCAGGAAGCCGCGATTGCATAACATGCCAGTACGGCGGAAGCTACGGCCCTAGCGGGCCAATCGGAACGTGACTACGTAACACCGGAGTGCGCTTTTACTGCGATGTAGTATCAGGATTTTCGCTGCGTCATGCTACAATATGTGTGCGATACGCTCGTATATGTAGGGCTTTTTCAGATATGATCGAACAACCATGTCCAGTGACCATTTTTAATTTTGATAAAAAAATATTTTGCTGGCTTTATGCCCAGAAGAATAAAACCAATCCTACTTTTCGGGAAAAAATTTTGTCTTCGCGAAAAAAATTTGTAAGCACCCTCTCAGTCACGTGCGCGTTTTGCATATCGCACGATGTTGAGATTTGGGGCGTCTTCCCTCAAACATTTGGTCTGGCTACCGCTATCGCAGTAAAAAAAGAGTTTGCGCCAGGCGGCAATCGCACCGAGACCATTTGGGTCATTAAACGAGTGTCTTTCCAGCATTTCACGACACATTGCCGTAAGTTGAGGTGCTATTTGGGGGAAAAGCATTGCGGGGTATCCGCTCTGCGTCCGGCAGGTAGCAACCTGACACCCTGTCACTCGTTCTTGAAACCTGTATTAGTGCCAGTATTTCCATTCCAGGAATAGGTATCGGGTGTACATGCCACAGGTTAAACCAGTTGTTAAACTAACGGATGAAGAGCGACGAAAGCGAAGGCGCCACACGTTTCACGTGGAACACAATCGCCCAACAATATGCTATGCGTTTTTTACTTATGAATCCGTTCGAAATAAAATCAAACACAATGCACATGAAACCGTAACAGACAGTGACAAAATTGTTTTACTGCTGCCGGTATTGTCGTTGGTATTTATACCGATTTTTTTTTCTCAGCTTCCGATACTGTTGGTGGTATTCGTTTTATAGTTCTTCAACGAATGAATCACGAAAGGAGAATGACAGGTATTCGGTAAAAGGGTTTTAGAAAGCTGGGGTCCGTGTGCTAAATTCAATATAGCCTAACAAGCAAGATAACATATCTAATACTCTTCATGACATATAAATTACCCCTGAGGTACTTTCATAAACAACATTAAGTGATAAGGAACACACAATTCAAGGGCCCGTTTGCTCGAACTTGCTTAAGTTTCACAGCGGCAGAAAGTTAACCGCATTTCACTACGAAGGGGAATTTTAGGTCACATGATCAGCAGAGTAGGGACGGGGGGGGGGGGGGGGGGGGACATGGCGGTGCCCCTCCTAACGAGCGTCGCCCGCTTTGGAACTAATAGGGAGTTCTAGAATAGCGCACGCTAAAGCTTTGCGTACGCAAAGAATAGCGTCGTCGCCACTGCGCATGCTCCGAACGCAAATCAGGTTTTGCGCTTTGCGCGCGCAATTTTAGCGTGCGCTATTTCTCGGAAATAGAGTGCGTACGCAAAGAGTCTTTGCGCTTCTCCAAGGAGGACTCGTGATGACAAGTTGGCTAAAGCCAAGACGAGCAGAGTTAAAAAAATGGCGGCTTCCAGGATTATGTCGGCGGCTGCTTTGGCGGCGTCGTGAGTGCGACGTCGGCGGCATCCTCGCGACTGCGACTTTCAATACGGGACGACATTGTACTCGGTTTGGCAACGATCACCGACAACTTGATGCTTGCGGACGCGCGAACATTTCTCGGCGAAGGTACGATGTGCGGAGGTCAGTACACGAGACCTCTCTTGCCGAGGCGACGCAAGCGGACACGACCGGTCAACCGCTCGCGTCGCATTCTCATGTTTAAACAAATCTAAAATGCTACTCTGGACCAAAAAAACTTGTTTTTTTCTAAAGTTACAGCATTTCGTGTGTGAAATAAAAATTGTTACTGTATCTTGGTGGCGTCGCAAGCGCGAGATGTTTGGGCTTTTGCGTCGCGACAGAGGAAGCGCCATTCTAAAACTCTCTTGCGTCGCGTGCGCTAATACAAGTGCTAAATTTAGCGCTAGCGTGCGCTAAAATTGCGTACGTTATTCTAAAACTCTCTAATTTGTCGTACTCGCTGCACTATCGGACACGTTTGTCAATAACAATGGTGCAGGGGGCTTTCGCTTGCCCTTATCTCACTTAAATTGCAAAGTGTGGACAATTATATCGCCCTATTTTTCAGATCGTCCTTCGATTGTGGTTATTCCTAAGCCTAAAGAGACGCGGTAATTGTCGACATGGCAACGTCTTCGGAATCCTAATGGATTGTCTTGACTCGATCGGCCGGGCATTGATGGCATGCAGAGGCAGACCGCGTACCAATTTCCACTGGAGCCGAAGTACGCTATTTTCAATTTTATGAAGAAAACGTTATCTATTGTTCTTACATGCTGGCCTACCATGCTGTCGGTGTGCCGCCCGAGCTTCACTGCTCATTTCTTTCTCACCATTTCTAGCACTGAATCACTCAACTTCGTCGTCCTCTTTCGCACTGGAAAGAAATGTTCAACAAGGCTTGCCTTGACTTCAGACAGCCAACCATTTAATGATTTGCCAAACACGGGTTGATTGGGTTTTGCATTACTTATTATTTGTACTAGGAGCAACCACTTTTTTTTTTCTTAAGCTCAATTATATGCCGCGTGTCGTCACAAAGCCCGACAGTGCGAGTACTTGGGTCCTTTTTTTGGGAAAGTTATTCAAGAAAACCACTAATATTCGCTCCTACAATTAAGTGACACGAGCTACCACCCCATAATAAAACACAACGCATCGAGTTCTCGTCAAACTTGGCTAGGTACTTGTACTACCTAGTCGGGAAGTGCGGTTAAGTTGTTATAGTGATTAAAGATAACCGGCTTCTAGCAAACGGGCCAAGGAAGGAATGATGTCGAAATAACATCTTGACCACCGAAAAACGTTACAGCTATGTTTCACGAACACTATTTGTAGTTCGGATGAGATACGCGCAGAACGTTAGCACACAGAATCGGCAGCTATAAGACGAACATCACTTATAGGCTTATATTGATGATATTGCTGCGAGCTAGTCGAGTCAAGTGCTTCCCCACAAGAGCTCGATGTTTTTTGTTTTGTTTTGTTTTCTTACCGCGGGTAACTTTACTACCTGGAGTGCTGAACGAGCAGGGAACTTTTCATGAAAATCTGAAAAACAAAACGTGCAATTTATCCGGTAGTCGAACTTTTGTCTCATGCCATTGATGTAAGAAATCAAGTGAGGAGAGGAAGGGAGCAGAATTACTTACATTCAAGGTATACCTTGTTCATCTCATCGTAGTTATTCCAGTCTGTCAGGTAGACTGTGGTTTTGGTGACTAATGTAAAAAGTATAAAAAGTAGAATTATCTAAAGATTCTTAGTAAACTCCAGACAGATATAAGTTTCCAGCAGCGTGCTTTTAAGGAGTATTGCAAAGTTCACAAGAAGTTACGAATATATCGAGGCATTGAAAAATTCCATACTGATAGCATTCACCTGTTTAAGCTTAATTGTTTTCTCATTATATTTAAATGCTTTATTTAAGACTAGCTCTCCACAAAAATATGACAACTGGAAATTTCTTAAACAGTAAGTTTACAAGGTGAGCACGTGGGTGGAAGAATTCTTTACAGAAAAAAATATACGCAAGGACGTAGTGTCGTCGTGTCCGTCCCTGTGTTTACTCTTTCAGTAATGTATAACTATATATTTTTACTTTTGGCGGTTAGACCTTCGTTTGTGCTCGGCCTTGAATTAACTAAAAAAAAACAGACCTGCACCTAAGAAAAACAGAGCTGTGTTTACATCGAAGGCGATAATCACCGAGATGCTGAACCAAAAACAAGAGAAGGAAAGATTGATGTGTGTTTCATACCATGCTGAAGGGCCATTCGACCTGCTTGGACCAGACGCCGGATACGATTCAAAACCTGCAGAGTAGGAAAAACAAAATGTGTTTAATGGGCTGAGATCAATTATGAAAGCGTTACGTGACACCCTGAAAATTCGTCACGAGAAACTCACAAAATTTATAATAAATATTTTAAATTAGTACAATAAAACCCGTAACTGAGAGAAAAATAACGCAAATTTGAACGCCCCGCAACCAGATTTACACCCAGGAAGCCAACATTGACCTTTTTTCAGAAATAACAGGCTTGAGGTGTTTAGGCAGAGAACTCGCGAGCACACTACTAGTGTTGACACATGCTTCTTGCTTAAAAGCCCGTGTTAGTCGCTCATGAGCTTATGGAATGCCACCATGTATTTTGATTACAAAACCTCTGAAACCACAATAATAAAAAATTAGGATTTTATGCCCTGCCCCCTTTTAGCACACTCAAATTTTGCAAAGCTTGAGACATCGAAGTGCCTTTGAGTAGTACTCATTTTCACATTTCTTGTTTAGTTACGACTTGCTGGTTGTCAACTAAAATATTACAAGGAATATCAGCGGTAGAATCATATGCGGGCGTGTTGAGTGCTACAGCGTGGCGGAATATAAACAGAACTATGTATGCTGAAAAAAAAAAAAATCGAATCGTACATTGTTATGTTTTGTGCTTGTATTAGAATGAAAGACGTTGGTGGTAAGCTTCCTGCACGGCTCACACCATTAAAAAAAAAAAGAAAACACATCTTCCTGTTTTTATTTATTAATCACGGCACTCACCTGATTTGCTTCATCCCCGAACGTCATATTGCCAGGGTTTTCAACGTGGATGCCGGATATGTACACAGTGTCGCCCACACGAATAGCCTCACTGATGAAACTGACGTGTCTGTAAAATTCAGTAAATGCGAGTGGTATGAACTCAACAAAAATTACATCAAGATACATCGGTGGATTCTTAAGGAACGTGTTAGCATGACCCTTTGAAACGCCCCACACGTCCCTCTTTTGGAAACGCTAGCGCTGACCCCTCTACTTTTTTCCTTGGGCTTCTCTTTTGCTTCCTCTATATTTTGCTGCCTCTTTTTGGCCTTGTTACGGGGTCAGTGTTAGCGTTCCTGAAAGGGGGACGAGTGTGGCGTTTCCCAAGGGTCATGGTAACAGAGTCCTTAAGAATCCACCAATGAATGTTCCTGTAATTTCTTCACCCATTTCCTGTACTCCCTGCCTGACGTCGACGCCCTCGTATAAGGTCATCCATATCACTCGTGGAAACAACCAGGTCCATACCACTCGTAGAACGAACCGGATCCATATCACTCCTGGATGGAACCACATCCATCGCTTTAACTACACATGCACATCACAGCCCACTCACCACTACTACGGATACCCAGATCGAAGAACAACCTGCGACGGCAGAGCGGCAACTGTGCACTAGTGTTGCAAAACTATCGATAAATTGACTATCGATACTATCGATAGTTTTTCCAAAACTATCGATAGTGTCTCAGAACTATCGATAGTTCTTCGATAGTCGACTATCGATAGTACTATCGATAGTTTTTCCATAGTCGACTATTGATAGTTTTTCGATAGTTGACTATCGATAGTACTATCGATAGTTCTTCGATAGTCGACTATCGATAGTTTTTCGACAGTCGACTATCGATAGTACTATCGATAGTTATTTTTTTACCATCGATAGTCAGATTTCTGGCGACTATCGATACTATCGATAGTGCTATCGATAGTTTTGCATCACTACTGTGCACGCGCGCACAGTGGCGTGCGTCACAAGGACGGTGCGGGGTGTGGGGCGTGCGGACCGCCCCGGGTGCAGGGCTCGGGGGTGTGCAGCTGGGTACTAGAAGGGGGGGGGGGAGGGGAGGGGAGTCGCGGTGGGCCACGAGAGCGGGGGGGGGGGGGGGCGCTGACTTTAGTGACGCACCTGCGCCCGCATTCCGCCGCGCCGCGGCGCAACACCTCTTAGATAGCACAGCCTTACGGCTGAATGATATGGCGTCATTAGAGAAGGCCAACGCTGGGCCCAGATGACGATTACGTCAACGTTCGGCTCGAAGTTCAAACTTGGCTCGAAGCGCGGCACTCGTTTCCACTCTGCGTCCAGCGTTTGCCTTCTCTTATGACTCGAGCTCTCATTCCGCACTAAGGCTTTGTTATCTAAAGGGTCTTGCGCGGCGCTTCCTCCTCGCTGGCTCCGCGCCAGCTGTGCCCGTGACTTTGACGGAAACCCAAGGGCTTGGGTTGGACGAAAACCCGGCGGTGTCTTTCAGTTTGTCAGCCACGTAGAGAAAGGAAGAAAGAGGGGGAGAGGTTGACGCGTACGGTGTTCCCATTGGTCCGAAGTGCTGACGTCAGCACGCGTCACCTTCTCGCCCTCCGTCTCCTTGTCTCCCTGTAGCTGACAAACGAAAGACACCGCAGGGTTTTCGTCAAAACGAGCGTTCTTAAAGCCCGTTCACACACTTGCGACTGAGTAGGACCGACCGAGACAAGGCCGGTTTCGAAGCCTTTTGCGACGGCGTAGGACCAATTCCGCAGCAGCGGATCTGGTCCTACGCCGTCGCAACAGGCTTAAAACCGGACTTGTCTCGGTCGGTCTTACTCGGCTGCAAGTGTGTCAACGGGCCTTCTCCTTTACGCATTAAAAACGTCTGCCTGCCCCACGACACAATGAGTCAGGGATTACGATCCACTCGACAATGGTACGGCCTTTCTTGTATCTACAGGTTTCTCAGGTGCTATGGTCAGTGTCAGCTCAAGAAACGCAGGGCGTGACAGATGGAGGTTGGAAGCTTCTGGAGGCGACATGACGCCACCAGAGGTGAGGCCAGAGGTGTCGAGGGACACGCCTACAACGATGACCAAAACCACAGCTGTTTTACGGGTGCCAGCGGGCGCTCGAGGGTGACCAAAAGCAGCTGCTCACGATTCCTGCTCGTGATTCATTCTTCGGCATTCGATAAGCTAATGCGGTAATCAGCTTGACTGCAGAGCGATAATAAGATGCCTTGCACTCAGCACACCCCTGGTTTCTGCAGCTATAAATGACAATAGTTCGATTTTAGTTTTCTCTCTATAGAGCAGGTTTAGTTATGTATTTTTGTTGTACTATTTATTTTATTGCTTTCCTCGGTCATTTTTGGTTCCCCTTCCGATGTTGTTTCGCATCTTGTTGCCTGCTGAGCAACGTAAATGGGAAACAAGGCCCAGGCGAGCAGAGCAAATCTGCTTTTTGCCACATTGTTTCGGACCTTTCATCTGAATAAACAAACAAACAATAAATGATTCAACATCTTGGAAACACGAGACCGGGGACAAAAACAGGGACGGCACGCTTAACGTTTGTCCCTGGTCTCGAGTTTCCAAGATGTCGAAAGCACACCAGCTCGCTTTTACATCTTCTGTTATTTCTGTCAATAAATGATTCACGATGTGAAGCCTTACCATATAACGCCTTCTGACGACACTAAAGTCACGGAAGAGCTGATGAATGTGGATTATTAACATGGAAATAATATTACAGTGCCCAAATTGTTAAATGAAAAACTGGTCTCGTGGATCCAGCACTTTTTAAAGAGAGGTAATATTTGCCATGTTTATTTTATCTATGCACCAAATGAGTAAAGTCTATCCCGGAGTAAACAAGCAACCGAAGCAGCTACACCGTATACTCAATAACGATAATAATCCCTGGAGAAGGGGAACAAGGGGGACAAAGGAGAAACACAAATCTTCAAACACTGCTAGGTAACTGGTGCGCGACTGAAAAACTCCACCAGGTCCTGGTATTGAACCAGGGACCTTTACATTTCCACTGGAGAGCTTTGGAGATTTTGTTTTTCCTTTGTCCCTCTTGTTTCCCTTCTCCAGGGATTATTATCGCTATTCTTGTCCAGCTCGCTTGCACCTTTGCATTAATTGCATTATTATCTTAACCGCATACTCCTACGTAATGATGCAGACAAATTCTTTAGTACATGGTAGGTCTAATCCCCCAGCAGTATTGACATTTTACCCATTTGAGTAACTTTACCTAAAACAGTTTGATCCACATTAGCTATTTTTTTAAAGCAGAAAAAAAAAGTAGACACAGAGGAAGTTACTCTCATAAGAAAGAATTTGACCGTTATATTGTATCTACGCATTGTCGGAGTATGGGAAAATAATAAATTATTTACGTTCTGCTAATATTTTTCCTACGTCAGCATTTAGCACGAGTTGTAGCTCAATTTTTTAATTACATTGCACTTAAAACGTATTTAATAATTAATTTTTTTATTTTCATAATCACGATATATAAAGGAGCCGGGCAAAATATTTACAGAAATGCGAATCGACTGAAATACAAAGGCGCATTGACAGAAATAATAAGAAAGAAATGAACCATGAGAGCTCAATTGACAGATTTGCGAATTTTATAAACTAAACGCAACGAGCGAGAGAATGATGCGGAATCGAGTTTAAGTGTTTAATGAAAAGTTCAAAAGGTATTCAAGTGACAAAAGAAATAATTGGAGAACAGAGATTTTACTATTTTTGAGATTGAAACATATATTCATGAAGGTTTGAAATTATTTCTTTACGAAACTGTTACAAACCGATTCAGGAGAACAAAGCTTCTTCAATAGGAATGCTAAATACGTGTGCCGAGACTCAGGCGTGCGTTAAATATGTATTAGGAGGGTGTATAAATACGTGTGCTACTTTAAAACAAATGCCTTTTAACGAAAAATTTCGTCGCACTATATATTGCGGTATATGCACTCACCTGAAAAGATTTCCGGAAGTACCAGAAATGCTGATATTTTCTCGAGTCCATTTTTGTGATTGTCCCAACCTCACGGAGAAGATCTATAATAATACATAATTTCGATAAGTTCAACCAGGTGGTAACATACGAGATTGTACGCTTTCTTAAGCACAAGATGATCTTAGTTGTATCAGAGATATTCAATATAACAGTAAATAAAACAAATAACACCTTATGGCGAATGCGGTGATTTGATCGTGGGGATATTGAGATAATTTAATTTATTTATTATTTAGCTTAGTTTTTTTATCAGTCTGCTTTTGTTTGTCTTGATTTTTATTGTAAATTTTATACAACAAAAATTACTTTTGACTTAGTATAAAAACCTACAGTATAATTGCTAATACTTACCTAATAATATATGGTAGTCTGAAAGACTGCTTATATAAAAAAGCTATAATATACAGTTCAAATCTGACCCGCAATTTGTACAAAACCTTGATCGGTATTCTGTATATGTTGTCTTTAAACTGGTAGCTTTAAAATGGATAGTTACTTTAATAATGTAATTATTTATAGATTTATGCAAAAAGGTCTATATTCAATAAAGGTATCTCACCAACAGCACGAAAAATGTCAGTCGTTGCATGACGCCGACTGGTCGGGCTAATCAAGATCGTGTGAGGCAGATATAAAATATATATTGCGTTTTTAAACCGGGGTGAACTCGTGAGGCTATTTGAACTGGAGCAAATGCTGTCGAATCAGGTTTTGCGCTTTATTCGGGGAAATGTCGCAGCTGCAAAAGCTTTATTCAGCTTTGTGGGTTCCTGTTTTTGCTTGTCTAGATATACACCGAGCGCCCTCCGGTGTTTTATTGTACTCACTTTAAATCTCGGCTCCCAGTACTATCTCTGTAGCATAAAGCGAAATAAACCATATGACCCGCTCACCAACCCTACTGAAAGAATCGGGGGTTGTTGACCTAATCTGGATCTGGAGCACATGGCAACAGGAATGTAGCTCCTATCAAAAGGCTGAGACCTCGGAAAACACGTTTGTCAATTTGAGCTGCATGGAATGATAATATTGTTAACCGAATGCTAGCCCAGTATAAAATGTGTATACAATTGCACACAAACAGATAAATATGCATATTTTTATACTAACTTGTTTAGTTTTCGAGTTAATTAATAAATATTTCGCTTTTTGAATCGCTCTTGTCAAATTCAAGATCTGAAATCAAATAGTCTACTTATTAGTATTACCCTGCAACATTCGTTTTTTTTTTAAAGTAATATGAAACATTTACATTATACCAAATATTAGCACTGCTTTGTATAGAAACTAATTATGAAGCATTTTACTTCCGTACAGGGCTGTCTCGAAATGGCAAACTCGTCCTGAAATATGACTTACTCGTCATTATCTTTCTAGTCATTTAAATACCTTCACGTTTATCCGCCGCATTAGTGTTAAATATAAATTATTTATATATCGTAAGTTTCTTTATTAGCTCATAAGGGATGTATAACAACTGTATAGTTCGGGCATCCTGATATACAGGGTGATACAAGGAGACGCCAGGCTCATTAAATCGACCGGAACATTCGGTTTCTTAAAGGGGCAGTGCAACGAATTTCAGACTTTGGCCAATTAACTGCGGAAATTAATCTGCGTCACATATGAAACGAAAAACCGAAAACCGCGTTTTCTTGCGAGCGCTAGTTCTTATTTAAAAAAAAAAGTGAAACAAATCGAAGGTCGAAGTGCCTCAACTCTCCACGCCGACTTTCGAGTGACGTACTCTGAGGGTTCACGTGGTTTCCCCTTGGGCCCTCTCTTCAGAGACCCCAGCCGCTTCCTCCGCGATTGTCAACTAGTCGCGGCGCGCGATGGACACAAAGGACGGATCGCCACGGGGCTGACTGCGAGTGTAGCGGCGGAGGGGGACAGGGGTTGTTGACTTCCGCGTACTCCCAGAGACGCTATCATTTTAGTTCCCGTCGCCACCACAGGTGGCTGCAGATCGGCAAATAATTCGTTTTTTGCCTTGCGATTACGCGGCAGAATAGCAGTTTTTCGGGGAAAGGTGACGCGTTTTTGGTCACTTCGGCTTGGATAAACAATATAAAAAATGCAAACTGGCAATTCTTTCAACATTGAAACCGTTGCACCGCCCCTTAAACCTATCGCGCTACGACTTTGTACAGCGTTGCCAAGGACGTTTAAATAGGGCAGGACCCGGCATGACGTCATACCCAGCGACGCCGGAAGAACAACCCAATCCCAGACTGCCCCGCGCACCGACGCTCTCTCATCCAAACTAAATTCAACCGTTGCCCATCGTGTGCTCTCCGCTCGGTCGTTAGGCTTAGGCTACGTCTGCTCCGTGCCTGCGGTCTGCTTCGTCTGCTCGCTGTCGCGGCTGGCTTTCGATTCGATCGGCGCACCAAAAGATGTTTCGATGCGAACCCGAATACTCATCACGGCGGAGTGAAACCAACATCTTCTCGAAGCAGAATTTGTACGGCTTTCTCAACCCGCGATGCCCTTCTCAGCGTTCGTGCCTACGATGACTGACTCGCGACCGCTTTCCAAAGCCGCGCTACGACGACTCGTTCGAGACGACGCTCCAGGCGCGGTCGCGCGGTGTCGAGAGCGTCCGCTACACGCCGACTTCCTAGCCCTACTGGTCAGGCAAGTGTTCGGCTCGAAATCTCGCCTGTTCGACACCGATTCAGTCGGTGCGTCATCTAGAGCGTCTCAACTCTAGTCACTTACTTTCTGCTTGGCAACCAGGGCCCGTTTGCTCGAAGCTGGTTAACTAACCGCGGTTAACCGGATTTCCCTACGAGGGGGAATTTTAGGTCACGTGACCTGCAGAGTAGGGACGCCGGAGTCAAATAGTACCTAGCATCAGACAATATGGCTGCTACGGCTGCTCGTCACGCTTGGGAACATTTATTTTTACGAAGATGCGTCATCCTCGTGCCACGAAAGGGACATTTAAACACAGAGTCTGCAGTCGGAGTCGACGGCAGCTCGCCCACCGCCGGACGGCGAGCGTGCTGTGGGAGCAGGGCAACGCTTGACTGGTCACGTCAAGTTCGAGTTCACGCATCGCCCTCTGAAGTGGACTTGTTTCAACGAATGCTACAATCAGCGAGACCTTCAAAATATATTACCTAGGTGAGTGCCGCGATGCTTCACGAGAAAGTTATGAGATCGTACCGCTATCAAAATGTCATGTCAGCAGATCTTGCGTTGTAATCAACGTCCAGCTTTCTTTTTTTCACTTTTAAAACCTACCTTGAGCCGCAATCGCATGGTAGTGAAACAAATCTCTCCGAAAAACTGCCTCTAATCGCGGAGTCTGGTTTATAGTACAGTTCGCCGTGTATTGTATTTGCAGCGCATCCACAACACAGACGACCCCCTTGCAGCGGGAGACGGTTCCACGAAGGCAAGATGTAGACTAAAAACGTTCCTCGGAAGCAAATATCTGTTACCTAAATAGAAACTGCCGGCACGGCATTCGATCGAACTTCGGTACTGTCGTCTCCGAACTTTTTCAACTGGGAAATAAACAAAGCTTCTATCATGAAAGAAGTGTCCATGTTTTCTCTTGCGCTTGTCTTCCGTCAATTTATTTTGTTTTGGGATAACTAGATGTTTTGTTAGGATTATAAAGACACATAATTACGTAGCAGACGATCACAACCAGTCTGAAATCGAAAATGAGTCAGGCGACATCAAGCATCAGCATGAAACAGCAGTGGAATTGGACATTGGATGAACAATTACAACTAATTCGGGTAGTGGGGAAGCGAAAATATCAAATTATGGGGAAGTTCAGTCCTACGATCAGGACACAAACAGTAAGACAGGCATGGGCTGTTTGCGCACCCCAGACCAATTACAGCAGTGTTGGAGGAACCTTTTAAAGAAGACCAGACGGCTGTACAGCTTATACAAGAAGCACGAACAGCGCACAGGTAAGTTCATTATGTTCTTAAGTTAAAAACATATTGCATTGCTTTAGTGATAATATATGGACAATCAAACCTAAAAACGTGTATGTGGACATTTGCATATTCGTGCACCTTTGCCGTCTCTGGGAGCCGACTTGTCATCTTCTAAGAACAGCAGTAAAAGCAGTGCTACAGCATCAGAAGACCATTTATTGCAGTTTATGTACAAGTTCTGCACAGGCTGTCTGGAACTCGTAAAACAGTTCTAGTGGAAGACCCAAAACATTGGACACAATATTAACACACATTTTTAGAGAGCACAATGGTCTAGGCCAACCGAGGCCGACAGGCCAAACTGTAAGGTAAAAATTGCATGATTACATAGTACACAGTTTCAGCAATGTTATGTCGCAGTTACTGAATGTTTAAAAGAATGCCTCATGCAGTATTTGTTTATTTTGATTTTCCCATGAAAGTTCCATTTACATACTTGGTTGAACAGTGAACCCCACCTCCTTTGTTTTTGCTCATGACTCGAGTAAGTAGTAGACGAGACGAAATTACTATGCCTTAATTCATAGGTGCTGGGCCAAACCCCCATGTCTTGATGCCCCTCGTCGAAGCCGTCCTCGAGACGATCGGCGAGGACTTTCCCAACCTGTGCGAGTTCGGTTGCCACGATAGGTGACATGGAAGAGTAGGTGACTGGTTTCTAGACCCGATTGTGTGACGAGTAAATGGTGCTAAGGAACCGGTCATAGTAAAGCAGAACTGTCGCTCCAGGCGAGGCTCTAAAAGACGAGGACAAACGTTGATAACAAGATGGGCATGTTGCCATTTGAATAGCATTACTGCGGAGTACTTTTATATAAAGACCAGAGGCCAGATTCCTGAAACATTCTTAGGGCAAAAAAAGTTAGTAAATTTATCTTATGACAAAGTTACAAACTTTTGAGTATTCCCGAAGCAAAATGTTTGTAAGTTTTGCGCACGTTTCGACGAAATCCGTAACTTGTGCAAAACTTGTGAACATTTTGCTTCGGGAATACTCAACAAAAGTTTGTAACTTTGTCGTAAGATCAATTTACAAGCTCTTTTGTCGTAAGAAAGTTTCGGGAATCTGGCTTCAGTTTTATTTCAACCACAAAAGCTCAAAGGCGGGTCGAAGTATAAGTCACGAAACCGTCTTCCAGAGTACACTCCAAGATTTGACAAGACAAAGCGCTACCACATTTCTCAATATTTTCAACAAGGCTGAAGGAGTTTTACCGAAGCTACAAATTTATGAAATAGGAAGGCATGCAATGAAAAATCAGGAGGTAAACCTGTTTACCATAATCTAATAAAAATTAAATGCAACAAAGTGGCAATGACTTTTTATGCTAACTGTAACAGGTTTTCAATCTGTAAATTAAAAGATCACACACAGTACAACCATCCTGTTGCTAGTTTTACCAACTTCGGAAAATTGGCTCAAACGCTACCTTCATTCCCGTCGTGAAGTTAACGACTCCCATGATGGTAACCTGTGCAAGTAAAATCAATGCCAGTGAAACTATGTGCTGTAATGATTGAAGTTGTCCTATCATTGTCCACAGTTCGAGATTTGACTGGAAATATAACCACTAATTTTATGAACTGTTAATCACATAGCTACACAGCTGCATTCGAACCTTTAGCAGTGAAAGTGTATGAACACATGCATGCAAATGATCTTCACAACCAAATGCGCATTTTCCCACACCATGTATTGGGCAATTGTGCAAGAAGTAACGACACTATGCTCAGACCTCAAGCCTGCACGTCAGTATATAAACCAACTTAGCTAGCAAACTTTGTCCTCTGCACCAACACGTATGAATGAAATTTGGCACAGCATCGGCATCTTTATCAGGGTTACAAACTATGCACAGTGTGTTCTCTTTGCTCGTACTGACAAGAACAAAACCTGACCACTTTTTAAACATGCATTTGTCGCAGCTCCAGGGGAATAGATCCACAGCCTGGTCCCTCTGGGAGTGGAAGTGCTGCACGAGAGTCTGCCACAGGAGGCGGTGCAGCGGGCTCCAACGAATGTGCCGTACAGCTGACGTTGGTGTTGGGAGGCTTCACAGCGGTTCCTGCAGGAGACAGAGGCAGCAGCAGCTGGAGGGAGCAAATCTCCTGCTGGAGAAGGAGTGCACAGAAAGGGTTATGCAAGCTGCCACGGCAACAATTGCAGCAGCAACTGCTGCAGAGGAGTTCTACCATCAGTCAAAAAATTACTAGGGGACCAAAAAACTTTAATTGGACTGGAAACACAGCGTGCAGAATTGCAAATCAAATTGTTAAAAAACAATTAGGAGAAGAGTAAACATTGAGATATTACGCTGTTTTTAATTTGAATGTATTTGTTTACATATGACAAAGCCAACACAGCTGCTGAGAAATAAAATTCATTTTACTTGCAACTGTCAATAGATTTCTGGATTCAGATCTGCTATACTCCGTCTCGTCCTACGATGGACTAAAGCCCAATGCTACAGGCCGCCGGGTCCGATCACGAGCCTGTTTGAAACCATGTGGTATATTTGCTATGGGCCCTAGTCCTTCGTCGGGTGAGATGAAATATAATTAAAGCATGTACAGCGTATTAAAAATTTCATATATCAACATTGTATCACAGAGGATAAGTTGTAAAAGGTAATGTTTGACGACTTTATATCATTGGGGGTACCTTGCCAGCACAATGCACTGGTACTCAAGACCATGCGAAGCAGCATGTGCAATACATTGGTATACTTACGCTCAACCGATGAACTGGCTGATGATGGCGTACCGAGCCTCATTGCTTTCGTCACGACCCGCTGCCACGGGCTCGACGGAAACCTCTTCGGGGAGGACAGTCCTTGGCATGCTGCAGGGGTATGTCTTGGCCAGGTTGTGCAGGACACAGCAGGCGACAGTGATGTCGCAGCATATCTCTGGCTGCATCCTCAACTCAGCATGGAGGCAGTGGAACCTACGCTTGAGCTGGCCTATCGTCCTGCACAGTGTATAAATAGAGCAATATTTGTTATCCTTTTGAAGTGGTTTAACAAGAACATCTAATGAGGTCGGCATGTGATGTCTATCATCGCTCCAGCCCATGGAAAACATGGTATTATGCCTAATATTTTATATTTTTGCTGGAATATTTTAACATAGTAATGATATGCAGATTTTGTTAAAGATACCAGTGATGTGATTGGTCCGAGTCATTTTTGCGCAGCTCTTGAAGCAGTCAAAAGTCAATTTTGGAGCAACAAAAATAACTTCTGTAGCATAAGCACACATTAATTTTTATTCATACCAATGCAAAAATTATGTCAAGCTTAATTTTTTGGCCTGTCCAACAAAAAGTCAATGTCTACATTGCCTTCTCACATACATTCAAACCTTTGTTAGCATCAACTGCACAGCAGGAGTCCCTCAAACACAAAACTATAGCGTTCAGTTGCATGGAGAAGCACCATGACAAGGTGACAATAATGTGAGTGATGAAGGACAACACAAACTGCTTTGAATTGTTTTTTTAGATACTGAATGCCACTGAAATAGTACAATAACATTGATCACATAAACTGATGTTTCCTTCAAGTTCTAGAGGTTGTAATAAAACTGCAATTTATAATTCAGATAAAAAGCAAAGCACTTGTCATTTGATTATCAACATAAATTACATTTTATCTGTAGAACTTCATAGCAAAAACGGCACGTGAACAAAACTTAAAAACAATCCCGCCGAACTCATTCAGGTTCTTCCCGAGATTCCATCGACTGCTCCTGTCAATTTAGTTTTAATCTACTCACACCTATAGAAAATTGACAGCTAAACAAATGAGTTGGCATAAATAAATAAACATACAAAAGAGCACATATAAATGTTCTTGCAATACCGAAGTACCCTCACTAAATCCTGAATTCGAAAAAGGTACCGCTAGGATCTCACAATCTATCATATTTACGAGCCGAAGTTGTATTCAAGAATTGTGTTGCGTCTCGCTTTTGAGGAGTGCTTTCCGCTTAACACGGAGGTGCGCTGCGGCGAAGCAAGACATGCAAAATCGCGATGCCTACTTTGTGATGTTTGCTTCTGTGCAGTACACCAGAGCGCGGTGAAAAGCGCACTCAGCGACACTAGCTAACCCTCCAGAATAAACAGACGACTAACATGAAAATTATTACGAAACTTCCAGATACTGCCTGTCATTCATACAAAATGTGATTGAATGGTTATGGTATTTGAGACGATAATCAAAAGTTTTTTGCGTAAGCATATCATAACGGTCCGGCCGGGCAGCGAGGCCCGAGCTATTATATTTGCAGTATTATTAAAGTGACATTAAGTTTTGGCACTATGTTGGAGCAAATTCCTCACATTTTGGTTAAATGTAGCAGAACGTAGCAGGGTAATCACTTTGGGGCAAATGGCGCAGCAATCCCATCACTGATATAATGAAAATGTTCTTCGCAAAAACCTGCAAGGAAAATGCAGTTTGAGATAAGCAGTATTTAAGAGGATATGTTTGAATATGCCTGTACTCAAACTGTCCAAAAACAAGACCTCCCTAAGCCAATGTGTAATATTTTTTTCACATCGCAAGCATTGCTTTTCTTTTTTTTCTAAGAATTGCTTTACATTTACGCATTTCTAACAACTGTTATTGTTTGAAAAGTATGAACTTCTAGTAAAACCTTGTAGGTTAATAAACCCAGTCATACAGCACCAACAGGAAGGATATGTTTCAGAGAAGTTCTAACTTCTATTCTGGAGTTCAAACAGAAAAAAGCGAATGAAATATAATAATTAATGTGACATATAGAGTTAGCTGACAAATGGTTGAATTTTGTGAATTGACTTACTCCATTCCCACAAAGCTGGCTAACCTTAGAATAAACATTACAGGCAGTAGGTTATAGCCAGTAGTATAAATAAGGTGGAGTAGAGATACGCCTTCCTTTCCTAGCTTCTGAGCAGCCGTAGCCTTCTATGCAAGAACATAAAAATGGCAACAAATGTAAAGCGCAGGCACAACCATATGAAAAAGTTTAGGTGCCTCAAGGTGCCGAAACCCTGAAGCGTCGAACCAGGACGCATAGCCTGGCTTTACCGTTCCACGATGCTCCTCGTTGTGCTATGCGACGCATTGTAGGCGACCTCCGCTGCTGATGACGGAGAGAAGAAGGGCGTCATCAGCCATGGCTTGCCAGGTGTAGCCACTATCTCCAAGCAGTAGACCATCGTAAACGCCATCGGCCAGCTTGCCTGACACCGAGCCCTCGGTGAATATCCTAGAGTCGTGGGTGCTTCCAGGCATCAACAGCACCCGTGACCGAAGGAAACCCACCAACCTCAAAGAAGGCCTATTGCAAGGCATGACCCGCAGCTTCACCTGGCCACCTGCATTGTAGATGAATTTGAGTCAGTCTGTAGAACTACAACAGTAACAGCGATGGTATTATTGTTGTGATCACATGCTTAGAAATAACACACCTATCATTCATCTTCATCAATAGCGAGCAATAAAAACCTTGTCCGCACAATGACAGTACTCAGTAGCCGCAAGACTAGCTCAGTAGCACCAAGTGCATAGTTGGGAGTGTAGAAACCAGGCTGTTTATAAATATCTGCACTCCTACTTTATTTGTAGTTTAGTTGCATTTGCACCTGCACCAATAATAGGTACTAAGGAAGTAATTTTGTACACTCCAGTTGGTTCGTGTAATTTTACTGCTCAGTTCACTGGTCTGCATGTCACGCTCATAACCAGAAAACAAATATCGAGTGCTGAAGCAACACTATTAATGTTCCTTTAGGGAGGTACCAGTATACGGGGGGATCGATACGCTGGCAGATATGCATGCTAGCAAGTCTACAGCTTAAGAAACAAAAACTGAAGGGTCATTGCACAGGTGGTGTGCCGTAAATAAATTGCAGAATAGGTGTGCTGAGAAGACCACCTTCAACAAACTCGGGTATTCACGCACCAAAATTTCGATACAAAGGGTTTCTGAAATAACCGTGATTGCTCATCGAGCGATCTAGGCCCAGGCTTCCTTCTCGGAAAACTGGCATGCACATGCGCCTAGTATGGGGACGCGCCAGGAGATGCTCCAAACCACTTACCCTACGAAGTCTCGGGCACGACGTGACAAGGCCAGAGTCAACCGCCTCACAGTCCGCGAAGCAGTGGAGACGTGCACGGGGATGTAGTCCCCTGCGGTGATGGGGAAGTTCTCCGTGGCATAGAACTACAGGGCGACAATGACCTGCTGCTCTGCAGAGAGGGCGCGGCTGCGAGGCGTCGGCCGCTCCAAGTCCGGGGGCAGCGTGTCGGCGAGGAACACAATGCCCGCGCGACCGAATCGAAAGCGCTCCTGCAGTTCGTCCTCGTCGAACCCCTCCAAAGGGTTCCAGCGGTCACGGAACACACGCGGCCGTCCCATCATCACAACAGCGTACTGGGCGAACACGCGCTCTCTTCGATGTCGGCGTCGCGTCACAGTCGACATTGCGTCCCTTATCTTCGCCAATCTGTCCGAAAATCAGTGTTCAGTCAGTCGGCGGGCGAGTAGGAGGTTCGGTTGGGCAAACGGCAGAGAAGACAAACAGTGAAAATCAGCTGATAACTAAAGCGCGGAAAACGTGTGTTGCAAGATACGAGAACAAAACAACAAATCTATAAAGACCGTTGCCAGATCCGAAATCAACGCTGTAAACTTATGCTGTGTTTGGCGAAACAATAGATGCATCAAAATATTTATGATTTTTTAAAGTATATTTATATATTTTATTCATCAAAAAAAAAAACACTGCGATAAGATGTCGGTTTTATTTTTCTTAATAAAGACAAAACTAGCGAAAAAGCTTTTAAAAGGCTATTTGTTTGCTTCAACCGGCAGGTGGCGGGAGCTACCGCAGAATAATGGGAGACAGGAGATGGCGCAACGAACGCCGCCAACGAACGAGCATACGGCGCCGAGAGCCGGCGTCTTTTCTTTAGCAGACGATCTTTTCGGCTCAAAAGCGGCGCGCGTTCCGCAGGGGGCGACAGTCGCAGAAACAAAAACAACAACTGATATGAAAAAAGCTCGCGCCGCTTTTGATTCGAAACGATCGTCTGCTAAAGAAAAGACACCGGCTCTCGGCGTCGTATGCTCGGTCGTTGGCGGCAGTTGGCGTCGCGACCGCTTGCGCGATCTCTTGTCTCCCGTGCGAAACGGCGCCGTGTTGTTTGAAGACCGGTGGCGTCGCTGCGTTTCCATAGGAGCTAAGCCTTTTTCTTTCTTTACTTTTCCCTCAGGTAAGTTCGCTCTTTGCAAATTTTACAAAAAAAAAAAAAATGCACCCTCTGTGGGCAACGCTGCACAAAGTCGTAGCGCGATAGGTTAAGAAACCGAATTTTCCGGTCGATTTAAAGAGCCTGGCGTCTCCTTGTATCACCCTGTAGTTGTTAATTTTGACGTAGCTTTATGTCACTCATGGTTATCACCATATGTTCGACATGACTTATTATGAGTTCTTGAGCCCCGATTAAATATACCAAGTTTTGTGTTAATACGCATTGCGGAGCTTTAATGAGCACTGACCTAGACCGCGGGCTTAGCAGCGCTCATTAATGTCCAAAGGAGAGTCTTTAAGTGACACACCAAGAAATGTCGCGTTCCGCGCGATTTTGACCCGAGGTAGTTTCCAGGGGCGCTTTTGTAGCTACACCGTCGTTTACGGCTGCTCGTCTTCAGGGCGGCATAATACTCCTTATCTTTGTCAATCGAGAAGTTACCCGCAATTGCAGTCAAGTCTGCTGTGGAAGCAAACGGCGGCAGGGCGTTACCCGTAGACCTTTGTACGGTAGCGGATCAGAACACACTTGTGAAAATCAAAGTCGATTAAGGAGAGAATATTATTACAATTTGTACGATCGCAAACGGCGCGTACAAGAATCATTTCACTTATAAAATGCGCCATTAGCAATGTTTTTTTTTTTTTAGTTTGACATTATTTTTTAGATTTCATATAGATACGAATAAGCCAGTCATGATAGCTGTACTGAATATGATACCATCGTAAATGTGATACCTTCGCGCAGGCACGTAGCATGGGGTGGGGGGGCATGGGGCCCCCCCCCCCCCTGAAATCTTTCCTTTTGCTGGGGCCTCCTCTCCCCCCTCCCCCTTATACAGCATTTTGTCATGGGCGGGAACCCCCCCCCCCCCCCCCCCTTCGAATCAAAACCCTGGCTACGTGCCTGCCGTCGCGTCTGTAGTAACCATCGCCGAAGTTCGAAAATTGTTTACGAATTCATTATTACTCGATAAATGTTTATAGTATTAATATATTTATATATATATATATATATATATATATATATATATATATATATATATATATATATATATATATATATATATATAATAATCTGTACGTTTTCGTTTTACGTAGTAAGATTCCCTTAACGTATCGCATTTAATAATATCCACTTTTTGGCTTCAACTCTATTTCATCCGTAGGGGTAGCTAGGCTTCACAGCTGTCGTGTATTTTCGTTTCGTAAACTCAATTCCTGTAATTGTTTTTCGCATTTTCTTTTTTCCCATTGGAACACATGTGGCTGAGAGAGTTTAACTTTGCCGGTTGTTTAACAGGGTCATCGACCGCACTCATTGGCGCTTATGGAGTTCCGGCTTTTTTATGCTCTTATACGCAAGAATCTTCTGTCACACAGCCACACATAATCATTTAAAACAAATAAATTAAAAACGTTATAAAGAATAAGTACTTAAAATTTAATAAGGGTGCTCGAAGCCTTAAGAATAGAGCAAACTATATTCTTTTTAATTTTTTGCTTTCGTGCAGTGTTTATATATGAAACATGAGACATATTCGGCATGAGGGCCATGGTATCTAGTTCTTTTTACTACGGGAAGTGTGAATTAGTTTGAGCTGATCGCAAAATATGAAGTTATTCCCAAGTAAATTCACATCGTAAGCAAAGAGTTTGAAATTGAAACTCAAGACCTTTAAAACTTTGCAATGACTTTACCTTGGCAAGCGTTCATATTAATGAATCAAATGCATTTCAGACGTAAAAAAATGACCTTTTATGATTGGACATTGTATTATTCACGCGGAGGGTCACAACTTGAGAGGTGCTACAGATAAAATAATGCCGGAATTCTCGAGCCCTTAGCTCCAACTCATTTACCACTCGAGATTGTGGGAGTTGACCTCGAAATTATGTGAGATGATTCCCCCTACCTTCATTTTCCGAAAGAACTGGTTGATTCTGGCTATCAATCCTTTAACACACTACATTGAACCAGCGGCGCTCCCGATGCTACAGCACCCGAAGTTGCTACGTTCCGTCTTAACCGGGTGGTTCTCCGCCGCGGACCCCTCTATATCCCCATAAGTGATGAAGGACGGCCCCTTTTGTCTACCACCGTGGTGGCTTTACTCAGTGCTTTCAACATAGCATAACGTACAACGACAACCTATAATTTTCGCTCAAATGTACTGACTGGGCGGTTTCATAACACGTTAGCAGATATGCTATAAAAATATACATATCAGAAACTCACGCCAACTGGGATGCTATACTACCCTTCATAACATTTGCCTACAACTGTGCAGTGCCATTAAAGTCGACATTTGGGCTAGTTGGTAGTCTAACATATTGAAGGTATTTAGCGCACAAGGTAGAGAGGAAGAACAGGACAGAAAAGAGCGCTACTCACGACTACGTCAGCAAACTACGTCACAGCTATGTTTACTTGTCAGTAAACGTAGTTGTGAATAGCGCTCTTTTCTGTCCTGTTCTTCTCTCTACCTTGTGCGCTAACCTTCAATATGTGCAGTTCCATGAGTACCATGAGATGTATCCTGCTCACCTTGTCCGTGGGCACCATTTTGCACCCCGTATCTTATATGTTTTGAAGACCTGTTTGTTTCCGACATAATTTTAACGGGCCCTCTTACCTACATTCAAGCATGTCGCCGGCTAGTTCGGCCTAGGAAAACAGAAAAGCTGCAGCAGTCAATGCTGCGCTACGACGATATTCATCGCGACGAGATCTTTGCCACCTTTCTTTCGCGCAAGGCTGGTTTAGGTGAAGAGTTACTTCCACTTTACAAGGAATCCTCGTGTTGTCAAACAGACTTCACCCGTCAGCTCCCTCGTCCAACTCCTCGACCCACCAACCGATGGCCGCACCCGCAACCGTGAGAGTCGTCTACGTCACATGAATTAAACTCTCAGTTGAAACCGAGACGGCCAAAAATGTCCTTTTCACATAAAGGCACGTACGTTAGAGGCGCCGGACAGCTTGAGCCGGCTGACGCAGCCCCTAGAGGGGCGGAAAAGGCTCTCGCCAGCCGGAGCTAGTTCGGGACATCGTCTTTACAACAAGCGCGCCAACGGTCTCTTGGTCAGCCTGCTATGTGTGTTCCTCGAGTTCCCTGAATGAACCTGCGGCAGACTCCAACACACGTCTTGAGAATAGTACCGACGTAATTATACGTGCGAAATTATGAGAAAAAAAAAAATTGTTTTTATAAAAATCCGGGAGGTTTGATGATTTTAAACATTCGAGTGCATTTCCGCTCTCCCGTAAAGTGTGTCGCATCGACAGCAATCCGCCAGTCCCGTTTCGATCTGGATGATCATCGTACCGGCGTGCGGTCGTGTATCACTACTGCATGATGCACGTTAAAGACCCCAGGCTAGCGGTTGTACCGCACTGGCTAAATTGCACATATACAGCTGAGACACCAGCCGCCCACTGAGGCAGACTAACTTCCGGCTGTAAAACTATACACACAACAATTTGCTTTGTGTGAGCATGGTTGTCTTCATGTCATTTTCGCTTTTCGCTCTGGATGGCGCTCGCTTGCCTCATTCGTACTTCGTCTACGTCAAGCCTCCTCATTGCGCCGTAACTGAAATAAGAGTTCTTCGGATCAGCTATGAACTTTCCGAGGTCATTGCAACACGGCATGCGAGTTCCTTCTGCCCGGCTCGCGCATTACGGCATCATTAGTGGATCCAAGACCCACCGCAAGCGACGAATACTCTGAACCTCGACGAGTGCAGCCGCGAAGCGGCAGGCGCTTCCGTCTTGGAGTACTAACGAAATACCACCTGCAACAAAAGGCTTGCACCTTTCCCCCTAAACGTCATCTCCTATAAGCTTATAAAAAAGTAAATGTGCGTTTACTTTTTTGCAACCCTAGGAGAGCCAATCACCGCAACTTAATGAGCCAGCTCAGCGAATGACGATGCAGAAACATATGTTTATACCAAGAAACGCAGTCTGAGTTGTGACATTAAGCAATGCAAAACTTGATGCTTGCATTGCTTAATGTCACAACTCAGCAGGCACGCAGCCAAGGGGGGGCGGGGGTGCCCGTGGCGCCCGGGCCCTCCCCGATATCTCCAATTTTGCTTGGGCCTCCTTTCCCCCTTCCCCCTCATACAGCATCTTGTCATGGGCGCCCCCCCCCCCCCCCCCCCCCCCGAATCAAAATCCTGGCTACGTGCCTGCAACTCAGGCTGCGTTTTTTGGTCTAAACATATGGTTCGATCGGCATCGTCATCCGCTAAGTTGCCTCCGTTAGTTGCGGGGATTGGCTCTCCAAGTGTTGTGCGGGAAAGGAGACGCACGGGCTTTTTTTAGAGTGTATAGTACAAACACCAGGCGTCTCAAACTGTCACGCATGTCGGAGCGTGCCTGGTTTGGTGCGGAACGCGAGATCACGAGGAAAATTCAAAGAAACAGGAAAAATTGTAGCGCCGTCGACGCACAGGTCAAAGCTAAGACGCAAAGAGCGTGATCCAAGAGAAGCCGTTTCACGCGTACACAAAGAAAAAAAAATGTAAAAAAAAATGGGCCGAAATTGTTGCTGCCGCGATGTTTATTTGCGAAGAAATACGTAAGCATTTCGCGCGGCGGTTATAAACAAAGCGTGGTGAATGCAGCCTCTTAGCACTTTTCCGCGGGGTGAGCATTCCCAAAACACCTCTTCCCCCAGGTGCAGGCATTTCAGGTCACTTAGCGCGTGCATGAAGAATGTGCGAGCAATGTGCGGAAAACGACAAACGCATTTCGTTGTTGTGCATACTTCTTGTGCATGCAAGGGCGACGACACCGGACTCTTGTCCGATGACACGGTAAAAGGGTATGCAAACTGGCGGAGTCTGTGGCGAGCAGGAGAAAGTTCACGGCGAAGCCAGGGAGACTTCACTCTTCGCCAGTAGTCGCCATAACGCGCTCTGGAAAGCTACGGCGTCCCGCCCCGTGACAGTCCTCCATGACGAGACCACCGGCAATCACGTTCATGAGAGGGGGTGGAAAGAAAGTCGGCAAGGCTTGCGTGGAGTCCGAAAGTAGTGGCGGGGCGACGGGCCCGACTCCCGGATACAGCGAAACGCCCCCAGCACGTGGAAAGAGGGTGGTCCAGTCACATCGCCTACCCCTCTCCGGGGAGAAGACTAGTGTTTTCAAATTATGATAGTATAATTCCAGTATGTCTGAACGCCCGACGTCACCTTCGTTATTAGGGAGTTTTAGAATAACGTACGCAATTTTATCGCACGCTAGCGCTAAACTTAGTGCTTGCGCTAGCGCATGCTACGCGAGAGAGTTTTAGAATAGCGTTTCTCCTCCGCGACGCAAAAGCCCAAGCATCTTGAGATGCTTAGGCTTTTGCCCAAGCATCTCAAGATGCTTGGACTTGAGAAAAAAAGAACATGTTTTTTTGTCCAGAGTGACATTTTAGATTTGTTTAAGGCGGCGGTCCCACGGCCCCAACTATAATACCGGTGGCAGCTCTGCTAACGCTCCTGTTTGCTGTGCAAATGTCGCGTCTGTGTGCGTGTTACGTATTTCGTTCTTTTTGCAAATAAATAGCCAATTCATCATCACTCTTTTAGTGCAACATGTGATACGCATTTTTCAAAACTTAACGCACAATAAGAAAACAAAAAGTGCAAGTTTTGATATTTTCAAAGACATACCTCTACGCATTCCAAGTTTCTAGACTTACAATGCATCCAAGACGCGTTCTTATTTCTTTATTGAATAGAAGAAGGACTCGTCTAGTTCCGTGCATACGTGTTTTTGTTAATTAGCACGCTCACAGTTTTTAATATTTATTCAAAAAGAGCCTTTTTTATGTGATTTTGAAGTCTAGTAACTCAGTTTCACATCATAACGCGGCAACGACATTTAAGGGCATGCTTGTGGTAAGCATAGGAACTCAGAATACAAAATATTAGAAGTGCAATGCCTGCCGTTTTCTAGTAAACACAACTTGAAAATGGTAAAATTTCTAAAAATTCCCTTAACGCGTTCTTGGTTTTCTCAGACAGCGTTCTGGCATCTGACCTATTTTGTTTTTAATTGTATGCTAGAGGAACTGAGCTGGTTCACTAGAAGCGTGATTTTTTCGTATTCATATTCAGATTTGTTTAAAATATGTTTAAATCATGGGACTATTTTGAAGCTCGACTCTGTACGCAAGAAACCGGTTTCAAAGAAGAGGGCAGCTATTTAAGCAACAATTCTTCAATTAGTGCTTTTCTCGTTTTAATTAAAATCACTTTCTATGATTGTAATTTTTTTTAAGCATACTAATTGTCCTAAATAATAAAAAGAACCTATGCTGTAGCAGACGACGCGCACTTGCGCCATCTTTTGAAAGGTGGCTGAAATTTGAGGTTGAGAAGTTCAGGAAAAGTGGCGCTGGGGGGATTCTGTCCCTTATGCAGAGGATTCTTTTCTCAAATATTTCCTCGCGCTACTTCCTCGTTCTTGCAATGAGTAAATAATCTTGCAAGAAAAAGAAGAAAAAAAACAAGGGTCACGAGCAAGTTCTCGAAAACATCTAGTACCTATAGACCTTTCCAAAAACGAGCTTGTGGCCGGTGCCATTTTGAGCGTTCGTGCGAATGGCGAGTGCTTCGCTCGCTTTCCGAAGCGACGAACACGCACGTGCTGGACTGTGAAGATCGCACGCTGGACTGTGATTTTGTAAACATTGGAAAGGTCTATGCTCCCTGCCGTGTTCCGACACCACGAAAGGTGCGTATATTCTGCGTATATTGAGCTCCATATGATGGTGACGACAAAGGGGAATTTCTTTTCCTTCACTCCAAGATTTTTACCCGACATTTTTCTTTTTAAGGTTCCAGCTTTCCAACCGCTCTGGTTCTGTTTTGTTCGGCATCGTGCAGGAAATTTTAGATTTTTAGTTTTAACGTTACTCTACTTGTAGAAAACTTACGGAGAGTGTTATGTGTAAACCGCAGTGACTGGTCCTCATGGTAAGGCAACAAACAGCCAGTCATCGTGGTTCAAATCTGAGGCTCAGGAAAAGGGTCTAATAAACCCGCTTTCCATGCAGTGCCCTATCAAAAGCGTTGCACATGTGCGAAACCCTCACTACGGTCGTCTTTCTTTGGATTAATTTTTATTTCATTTTTTCAAATAAGAACAATGTCAGACGATCAACTTTCATGGTGTTGGTTTAATAATGCAACGACTCCAGGCTTCCACTTTGCGTTTACACCAACCACGACTCTTGTCCTTTGCAACTAATTATAAGCAGCCAGGTCAGACTTGCTAGAAACAGCGTCCCAGCTGAGACTTTGCAAAAGAAAGCAGTGCCAAAACCAGCGCTCGAGCTGAGCGGGACTCAAGCCGCGTCTCAAGACAGTCGTGCGCCCAACCTTTTGCAGTGCTTTCTTTCACTCAGTCTCAGCTGAGACGCTGTTCTAGCAAGCCGGTCCAGGATCACAACTCGTGAAGTTTCCTCGCGCTTCTCTTTCGTTTTTCAGAGTCCCCGCAATGAGTATTGCGAAATAAAATCAAGCGAGATGCTGAGTGCTGCCCTGCCATGTTCTTCCATGACCGGGCTAGAGAGCGGTTTCCTTGTGGCCTTCACTCTCGCCGAGGAGCAATGGAACTTCTTTAGCCGCGTTGGGGTGCGACCACACAACCATGCCCAACGCCGCCTGAGCCATCCTGAACAACTGTTCCCTGACCAATGCGATTGAAAATGTGTGCAATTATACTTGCTTGAAATAACTGTAGTGAGCAGATTGAAATAAGTTTCGGCTTACAATAATTAAATTCTTGTCTATACAAACTTGTTTCTTAAGGAAACGAAGAGAAAGACGTGTTCCGCATAAGTCCCTGAAGGCAGCTGGCCTCACGACCTGTAGGTCCAATTACTCTAGAAACTTATCCAACTCAACCCCCGAGCAAAGAGGACAACACGGTGAAAAGGACGTGCCTCTCAGAAGGAATTAAAGCACTGTAGGAGCGGTAGGGTTACAGCGACCCCTCCAAGCTGCCCCCGCAGGGAGCTACTACTCCTGGTGCAATGGCCGTAAGAGATCATGCCTGTTCACTCTAGCCTAGGTTGCCTACATGTCTGTCTGTCTCAGGGTGAAGACATCCATTGTTGCTCTGGATGTGCCAGCGCGTGACGCTCTCGCGCACTCGGTGCGTGATTTGGGCGGTAAAATAGCGTCTATGCACTAGCCAAAGCTTCAGGCTCGAGCTGAGTGACACCGGATTGCGCGCACTTCAAAATGCATAAAAAAACGTTTGGGCGGAAAAATGGCTGAGTTGTCACCACTTCATGTGGTCTTCGGTTCAGGCTAGGGTGCCTCAATGTCCTTCTGTTTAGGGTGATGCCACCCTTTGTAGTACCCGATGCCGACAGCACGCGCTCACGGGTAAAATACAAAGAAATCAGCGAAAACAAAATGTCGCCATAGCACATTCAGCGCCACAAGCGCGTGCAGGGGCACGCTCTTTCACGCGCTTCTGAACAAAAAATAAAGATAAAAGTGTGGGACAAAATGGCCGGATGTCTCCACCCTAGGGTGCCTCAATGTCCTTCTGTTTAGGGTGATGCCATCCTTTGTAGTACCCGATGCCGACAGCACGCGCTCACGGGGAAAATACAAAGAAATCGACGAAAACAAAATGTCGCCATAGCACAGTCAGCGCCACAAACGCGTGCAGGGACACGCGCTTTCACGCGCTTCTGAACAAAAAAGAAAAATAAAAGTGTGGGACAAAATGGCCAGATGTCTCCACCCTAAGCAAAGCGCACATAAAGGCACCCTACTCCACCCTAAGCAAAGCGCACATGAAGGCACCCTAGTTCAGGCACGTAGCCAGGATTTTGTTTCGTGGGAGGGGGGCCGCCCATGACAAAATGCTGTATGAGGTGGAGGGGGGAGAGGGGGTCTCAGCAAAATGGAAGATTTCGGGGGAAGGCCGTGCCCCATGCCCCCCCCCCCCCCCTGGCTACGTGCCTGCTTCGGTTCGTTGTCATTTGAAAAGAGGAGACGGTCTACGGTGTTTTTCCATTTGAACGTGAACGTGCAGACGGCTATAGGAACGTGAAGACACACAGATCTTTAGATGGTCCAGACCACTTGGCGGTTCTCCCGTGAACATGTTGTAAAAATAAAAATAAATATTGTGTGCGTGAGTTAATAATAATAATAATAATAATAATAATCCTTATTTCCAGACATATATGTGTCTGAGGGGCTGCGGCAAAAGAATACAAAAGAAAATTCCGCACAGACACTTTTCATTGCTTACGTGTGGGAATATGAAAGCATTGCAGTCCTTTTGGTGAAAAGTTTTCGATTTATTTTTTCGACATGCGTTATTTTTGCTGATTCGGTGTGTGACGCGCGGGAAACAACGCGCTCATGTTATACACTCATGACGTGGCGCCACCTTCTCCCCATTGGCTGCACCGTTACGTGCCCAATGACGCACGCACTTGGACACACCTTTAGTCAGCCAGATGGTTGTGACGGGACGTGTGCAATGTCGCACGCACACCTTAGTCAGCCAGGACCTTGGAGCCGCCGTGGAGTCGGGGAAGCGTGCCCGTCTCGCACCCCGGAGGCCCGGATTCGATTCCCATCAAGACCGAAATGTACTAAAGTTTGTTTCGAAAGTCGTTCATTTACTTTGCTTATAGGAACTTGGGCTACAAAATACACTTTTACTCTTTTCTTGGGCATGCAGAGTCTTCGACCTCGGCGTACTATTTCAACAATATTAGGGTGGTTACTTATAAGGTCAGATAATTGGTATTCACGTCTAATCAAACTAACATCAAAATGATGAGTTATATAAAGCGCCCTTTTGAACACCCGTCTTGAAAAAAAAAGGTTTGCTATTGCTTGTTTTATTATAGATCAAAATGCTGTGAAAGACTATAAGATACACAAGCACAAACACGCATACAAAAAGCGCAAGGCCATAGTGGATGGTTTGCGCTTGATTGCTTTGACCGGTGACAACAAACGCACTATAGGTTGTTGAGCTCCGTGACATAGTGTTTTTTGGTTCTGCTTGATTGGCCTCATTGACCTGTTATGCGGCTGCGCTCTGACTTACAGCGAAAATGAATTTAAACGTTTTTGTCGTGCAAAAGATCTTTCATTAACGAAATGCTGACATGGCATGTCTTATATATTTTCTTTAACGTTTGATACCATTCTTCACTGATTGATTGACTATGTTTTTAATTCTTGAATAGTTAAAACGATAGCTACTGGCTTGTGAGCCTCTCGATCTCAAGCTAGGCACTCTCGATCGGGTCGATGAGTTAGCTGGGCTCCGCTTCTGTGCGAACTGGGCACTGCTACCACCACTGGCACGTTTGCTGGCATTTGTGTCAGCGAGAGCACGCGCTGAGCGCTGAACGTGCACGGGCGAGCAGCAGAAAGGAGGAAATTAAGAGCAGAGGAGGAACATCACTGCCACGAGCTTGTTTTCTGGCCACACGGATGAGTGCCGCCATCTAGTGGTTGAACTAATGGCTTGTTCAAGATGGCCGCCGTGGGACCGCCGCCTTAAACACGAGAATGCGATGCGAGTGATCGACCGGTCGTGTCCGCTTGCGTCACCTCGGCAAGAGAGGTCTCGTGTACTGACCTTCGCTGCCTTCACCGAGAAATGTTCGCGCGTCGCGAGCATCAAGCTGCCGGTGATGGTTGCCAAACCGAATGCAATGTTGTCCCGCAATGAAAATCGCAGTCGCGAGGATGCCGTCGACGTCGCGCTCACGACACCTCAAAGCGGCCGCAGACATGGTCCTGGGTGACTGCTCATCTTGGCTTTAGCCAAACTTCTCATTACGAATCCACCTTGGAGGAGCCCAAAGACTCTTTGCGTACGCACGCGATTTCTGAAAAATAGTGTACGCTAAAATAGTGCACGCATTGCGCAAAACGAGGATAGCGTTCGGCGCACGCGCAGTGGCGACGACGCTATTTGTTGCGTACGCAAAGCTTTAGCGTGTGCTATTCTGAAACTCCCTATTGAATCCTTTGTACGATATCCCCTCGGCGCGTGCACCAGGTTCAATACGTTTGTGCTATGCGCACGCATTCTAAAACTATCCAAGAAAGCAAAAAGGCTCAAGCATTGCCTTCATATATGTCCAGCAAAAATGGTCAGCGGCACCAGCTACGTTGGCCCTCCGCACCCCCCCCCCCCCCCTCTCTCTCGTGGCCCGCCTTGACCCCCCTCCCTTTCATTTCCCAGCTGTACCCCCCTGAGCACTAAACCCAGGGTGGTCCCCCCCCCCCCCCCCCCCCCCTGCCTAGTGCCGCGACTGCCGAAATTCAGACTAAACCTTACTCTGAACCCGTCGCCGTGTCCCTTCTTTTTATTATCAGTTTTCCTTCCAGCCGTAGATTACACAAAAAATGATTAAGCTGCACAATATAACCTTGTTAGCAATGCGGAGTAGTACTTTCAGCACCTCGGATATAATGAATTAACACCATTGCTATTGTTACCATCTGTGTTGTCCTTTTTCAGCTATCTAGATTAACACAAGTACTTGTCATTTTCAGAGAGGTACAGGCACATGTGAAGTTTCTTTTACCATAAAGTATATGATAGCTCAGCTGTTTTTATGCAATGAAACTGTGTCTCAAAAGTTTAAAATTAGGTGCCTATTGATAGCAATTTTACTACCTTAGTATGCTACACAGAGTGTCTAGAGTTTCATTCGATAAGTACATGGATCAATTGCAAACGGATACTCAAGGGAAACAATTTTGTTTCCCAATGATACTACACAACAGGAATTGACTAACCGATTCTACAAATAAATTAAATAAATGTTATATAACTACCAAATAAGTCCCTAAAATAGACTTCAAGAAATGCCAATACCATTTTACTAAAAGTGATAAAACATATGGAACACAGTGATACCAGTTTTCTCATCTGAACATTTCTTTATATATAAATTTCGGTTAGCTCTTACGACATCTGCGACCTAAATTAACAAACACGTACAAGTAAATGTATGCCCATGCACTAATAAAGTGCGGAGTCTGTATGTTGCGACAATAAAGAGCGTAAAGCTAGCAATTTTAGGGATCAAGACCTTCCGTTCTTGTTGTGAAGTATCATTCGCAGAGAAACTCATACAAGGAGTTGAAAGTGGTGAGGAGGATTTGTGAAGCGGCTTTCTTTTGTACAAAAACAGACAACAACGAAGAAAGCAATAGCTTGTCACAACATTTGACAAGCACCGTCGTGAAAAGCGTGGCACAATCTAAAAGTTCCCCAAAGGTTAAAAAATGCATGCAGGTTAACCAGGCCCGTGCACGACTTGCACTTGTTTCTTTTTTTCTTTTCTTTTTCAAGTTATAATATAAAATCGCGCAGTGGGTATGCTCTGGACACAACATAATTATTATAATTATCAGCATCATCATCAGTTTTTTCTTGCGGGCTTATGAACAGCAAGATTGAGTACGCCATATGATTCACACTGCGAATCAGAGGGCCAAAAGTCGATTTAATTACATTTGTGCTTGAAATACCCATTTTAAATATTTAAATACAATCATTGCCTATTACGTATATCAAAATAAGATACAGAATATACTAAGTATTTTTAACTAAACATACCAACCGTACATGTTTGAAATCCTTTCCGTATTTTTAATTTGCACTAAAACAGAAAGCAACAGTTACTTGCGATCTCTTAGGAGCTGGTCCTAAGAGATCGCAAGAGGCTTAAATACCGGTCTGGTCTCTCTCGGTCGAACTCGGTCGCAAGAGTGTGAACGGGCCTTTAGGTGCCCGTTTCCGGCTTGAGCGGCGTCGGCGTCGCCGTCGGCGTAACCGCAAGGTCACGTAACCCCCCAAGGTCACGTGACCGCCCCCAAGGTCACGTGACCCCCCCCCCCCGCCCCCCCCCCCCCCCGCGCCTTCCCCCCTCCTCAAGAGCTGCGCTCTAATTCGGCGTTACAGGGAGTTGTAAACGGCTTTCATATTTTCTTTTTTTCTTTCGGTATGAGAAGTACGGGCGTTAGAGCAACACACAATAATGGCAGCGAAAGATTCCGCTAATTTCGGAAGTTCACTTTAAATCTGATTCCTGACTAAATCTTCACACAGATAACAGACTTACGTGTGCTATCCAGGGTTGTAAAAGTTACTTCAAAAATGTACCTAAGATACAGTTACAGTTACTCATACGAAAATGTACCCAGGTGCGTATCTAGCTACTCGCTTAAAAATGTACCTAGGTACAGGTACAGTAACTTCAAAGGTACTTTTTATTTTCACGTCAAGTATTTTTCTCAAATTTGTCACATTATTATTGGAAGTAAATCCTTTGTATACTGGGATGTACACAAAAACAAGTTTGATAAACGTGCTTTATTGGTGTCAATGGGAGAAATAACGCAAAACGCTCTCACGAGAGCATTCGAAGACTTTGTATTTTTCACTTGAGTGCTCGATTTGACCTCAGAATCAGGACTTCTTCGAAATGTTCATCCGACATCTTCGACCGCAGTTTGGTAGCAATTGTTCCTCCTATGCTAAAAACGCGCTCCACCGCCGCACTGCTTGGAAGCCCTTTGTTGAATTTTAAGAACACTCTTTTCAGCAGCGGCTTGTGCTTGAGACAGTCCAGACTTCTTGTCGGAGCAAGTTCGGAGTACTGTACAAACTCCTGCTCCCATGAAGCAGATGAGGACGATGTTTCGAAGTTAAAGAAGTGCTCACAGTCTTCTTCATCCTCACCACTTTGCTCGCCTGACGACGCTTTTTCTATAGTTGATATTCGCATAAGTTCGTTCTTTAGATAATCCCAGGCCCGCTTCCGTTCCACTTCGTTGTCTATCCATGCAACCTTAAATTTTGGATGGCATACGGCAGATATTATCAAATGTTTTTCTTCCTCCATACCTGCAAACCTCTTATTGATCGCCGCGATTAAGCTCTCGACCACCGGGCGGCAGTACCTCAAGTTCTCCGTCAGCAACGAGGACATTTTTTTGCGAAGCCACGGTAGGCAGGAGATATGCCATGAACGTGCTGTTTTCGCACTGGAGAAGAGTTATAGCTTGTGCGAGAGGTGTAAACACCTGAACATACTCATCAATAAAGTCAATGTCTGACTTCGTGAATCGCGGAATTTTAAAATTCTCACAAACTTCCTTCAACTTTCTCTCACTGTGAACAAGCATTCCGTGAAGCGATTTGAGGCAATCGTATGTAGAGTTCCACCGCGTGAGGACAGGCGTGGGCAAATATCCTTCACAGCTTGAAGAGATGGCGTCAGCAACCACATTAGACCTCGCTTGCTTCTTCCATAATGCCGAGCACTTGCCGAAAGTCTGCCTTATTTGCTTCTTCAGCTGCGGCGACGATTCTTCAGCGTTCTCCACGTCCTGCAGAATTAGAAGTATCATCAACCGATTGCCGCTGTAAGAGTTCGCCTATTTACCTTCGTTGCGATCAGATTCAGCATATGGCACACACAGCGCTGGTGGTGAGGAAGCGAGTAGACCCCATCAGATTGGTCACGAGCTTCGAGGACGTTATAGATTGGAACAGGTGCACAGATTTACTCCTCTATCTCACTCTCCGATGATGTGTCTGTGTAGTCTTCATACTGCCGCCCAAAATGGCTGTATAAAATAAAAAATAAACATCTATTCTGGTGAAATTGTTCGAATTTTCTAGTAACAAATATCAAAGATTTCATTTTCACCTGAATGCCTTTATGAAATTGGAGCCGCTGTCCGTTGTGCTGCAGGTTAGTTTGTCGAGGATATCGTACTCTGTGTATACGCCTTCTAACGTAGATGCAAGGACGTCGAATTTGTGCCTTCCTCGAATGCAACGACAGCCCAGCACAAAAGAACACCTTTCCAGCGTGTCTGGGTCGATCCCATGTGCGGTCACCCCTAGGTAACTCCTTGAGACACCAAAATAAATTATGGCACTGAGAATACCGCATAATGAAGAGAAACCACGACAGTTACCTCTTATGAAGTGACCAGCAGTCCGCAGTAGAAGAAACATACTGAAGATTGCCAAGCTTTTTTCTTATCACTTCCTTCGTCTCAGCCGCATCCTTACTGATTTCGCTCATCAACTTGGGTCGACTCATCACGTGACGGCCAGAGAAGTCGCACTGCATCAGATGCCTGATACTCCTCTGCTCCACGAAGGAGAACGGCAGGTTGGCATTTACAACCAGTTCATGAACCATTTTGTGTAATGCATCTGAAAACCAAATATCAGTTCATTCAATAAATGCAGGGGTGCTCTTCGGTAGCAGTACAAATGTATCTTAGAACGTATTGTAGACAACTTTCCGTCTGTCAACACTCAATTATGTTAAAGAACTCCGGCACGTAGCCAGGATCTTGTTGCGGGCGGGAGGACGGGCGGGGTAGGGGGGGGGGGGGGGGGGGGGGCGACTATGACAAGATGCTATAGGTGGGGTAGGGAGAAAGGAGGTCCCAGCAAAACAAGATTTGAGGGGGGGGGGGAGAGGGCAACCCCCTGGCTACGCCTGAAGAAACTCCCTCCTGGTTTCTAAAACACCCCCTACAAATACAACTTCCAGAGTCACAGTTATAATTACGTGCGGAATATAGTACTGGGAGACCTTAGATATGTAAATATTCATTTTACATAATTAAGCACAACAAAACTGGCAGGCTTCGTTGTCAAAACTTAATGCAGCAGTAGAAGGATACAAACATCAAGGGCAGATAATCGAAGTACTCGTACTCTGCCCGAACGGGGACTTCGAGCTCCTGATGTAGTCTGCCACTGATGGCTGGACTGCTGCTATTCTATGTTGTGGAGGCCCTGTGCTACATTCGGGTCTTTCCTTGGGTGCCGCGGCTTTCCGTTTTACCCCGGCGACATTCGTCTTGCTCTTGTCGACACTCTTTAGTGCTTCCTTGTGAGAACTCTGGAATAAGCAAAGCATGACTAGTTAATACTTATTGCACCGTATCAGAACAGCTCAGCGGCGCAGGACACTAGTCCAACTAGGTTTCAACATTAGCACTTGAGACGAAAACGATATTTCTGCCAGACGCCAAAGATGGTCAACAGCGGCGGAAAATTCTGGACGTGCGGGCATTAAAAAGGGGAAAAGTGGTTGCTTTCAGTAAAACTAAAATGAAGACGATATCTAATTGACCAATGACAAGGCAGCTTACAAATAATTGTTGTGGGTCGGGCTACAAGCTACAAACAACCTATTCACTAAAACGTCATTCGCGAAAACGTCCATTCGCTCAAGTGATTCCTATTCGCTAAAGTGTCATTCGCTAAAACGTCATTCGCTCATATAATATGGACCACTTACCATCGGATGCTTTCTGACATTAGACGTGCTAGTGACGGACGCCGAGATGATCTTGAGTTTCGGGGCGCACTTCAGACACCTAACATCAATGTTGCCATTCTGCAGAAGTTAGAAAATACGACGTGTTTCCTTCTCTCTTTCCAAACAGCCATCTCATTCGTGCTCGGCGATCTCGACTTCTGCAGAATCATCTCCCCTTTCTATTCGAGCTATACTTCGTTTCACCTTCGGTCCGAGCGCGGACGATGGTATGAACCGAAGGGCCAATCAAACAGCGCAAAAAGCGCAACGTCATGGCGTGCTCTCGGCGCTTCATAGGACTAGCCGGAGGAGAAACACGCAGAGAGACGGCGAATACCGGCTGGTCCTATCAACTGCAGAGAGCACACCATGACGTTGTGCCTCTTCGCTGTTTGATTGGCCCTTCGGCTCATTACATCAGCCGCGCTCGGACCGAAGCTGAAACGAAGTTTTTTTTTTTTATACACTCACGCGTGGGCGTGCGGATGATAACAACGGTTCCCTTGAATTGACACGGCTTCCCCCGTCCACTCCGCATGGACTCGCCCTGACGTCATCTCTAGTTCTATCGCAAGCCACCAGTCAAGCGCCCCTCGGAAAAAAACGAGCGCTCGCGTGGAGCTATTAACTCCCGCGGCGACTGTACGTCTGATTCGCCTTCTTTTACGATACTGACGATGGCCGTCTCATTGATGGTCGAAGACATGACGATGAAGGCAAATGGCGTCCGCAAGTCAACCAGGCAACCAAAGACAATGGGGCTGACCGAGGACACAGCTTCCACTGTTTACGACGTCCCGCTCAAACTCGCCTGTTGACGTGGATTGCCCTTCAGCGCCAGCACTGGCATCGAAGCCATCGGCGGGCCCAGAAGACGTAGGCCGCGTGGAGAAACGAAGAGTCGAGTGCACACGCACCTAATCTTCGCGATGCAACGACGAGCGAAAGTCTTCAAGCTTTCACGTTTTTTCTTTCGTTTTTAGGAAGGAAGAAAATATTTTAACGCGAGCGCGTTTAGGAGCTCGTGTCACAGAAAATCCGCGGATGTCGGTGGCATCGGTGGCGTGACGGGAAATTCCTGAATGGTCGATAGGGTCGTGACGTCACAGCCACATGACTTCGCGCGGGAATTTCAGACAACCCACAACGCTCATGTGAAACATGACGTCACGCGTGGAATAAAGGTGGTTAAAGACATACGAATTAATGGTCGCCGCATGTTTCAAATGATCCCACTTGATAAACTAATTCATTTGCCTTAAAGAAAAAATTGACCGCATCTCCACGTGGTGAATGATGTTGATTGGGGCGAAGCTCTGGTGGTGCTTGTCTGCGTAGACGCTGAGCCGCAGCATGCCGAGCCTTTCGTTCGTTTTCATCCATGTCAGAAAGAGAATGTGTGGTATGGAACGTGGTTATATACGCATTTGAGCATTTGACGGCAGCGCCCTCTCGTCTATAAACGTTGAGCCAATGCATGCAAAGTTTAACGCGATTATATACGCATTTGACCGCAGCGCCCTCTCTTGTATAGACGTTGAGTGGCTACATGCAACGTTTCATCCATGACAACCCCAGCTCTTGAGTTACTACCACATCTCAGAGCCCCTACTCGTCCCACAGTCGTGGCCGAGTGGTTAAGGCGATGGACTAGAAATCCATTGGGGTCTCCCCGCACAGGCTCGAAACCTGTCGACTGCGCAAACATTTTTTTTCGTCATTCTTTCATCTTTTTTTATTTTATTTTTTGCCCTACACGAGCACGTGAGCACGTGAGCTCACGAGCAGGAGCACGAGCACCCGACGGCGGACGGACATACGGACATCGCGCCGGTGCCATCTCGAGCGTTCGTGCGTATGGCGCGTGCTTTCCTCGCTTTACGAAGCGACGAACACGCACGTGCTGGGCTGTGAAGATCGCACGCTGGACTGTGATTTTGTAAACATTGGAAAGGTCTATATGGCAGCGTAGCTGCCAGAGTAGCGCCACGCTTTTCCCTGTGTCGCCTCTCACCGTGATTGGTTACACGCGGTACCATAGCAACGAGCTGAGCTGGCTCGGTTTCCTTAGCAACCGAATGACTGCTCGTCACGTGACCTCGCAAGAGCCGTGATGTCTTCGGTGCGCGGTAGTCGTCATGTGCCGCTGCTTGCCGACGATTTCAGACTTCTTCGTGCTCTCTGACACAGGTATGGCGTGAAGATCTGAAAGAATGAGACTTTATACCTTTTCTGTGCAAGATCGCTCTGGATATTAGCACCTGTGCGACAGCATCAGTCATATCGCCGTAGCGGTGCTCGGATTCCTGGGTGTGTTCGAGGATCGATAAGACCTCTTGCATGCACTTTTCGGATACTCCTAGCCTTGTTTGAACGTTGGAATGTCTTAGAGTCGATGCGAATTGTATACGTCGCATGTTGGGCCTTGGGGAATTTGTTTCTGCCACAGGTAATCGCGTAATCACAGAAACTTTTAGCGAGGAAGCTCCTGCGATCTTTACGTTTTGAACTAATCAACGATTTTACGATATAGCTTTTAGGATAACATTTTTGCATTTTCTAGATTCCTTTGAATGTTAGAATTTCTGAGAATCGAAATGAAAGGTATACGTCGTGTGCAGGGCCTAGGGGAAGTTGTTTCAGCCCTGGGTCACCGAATAATCACAGCAACTTTAAGGGAGGAAGCGCCTGCGATACTTTTTGTACTAATCGACGATTTTACGAATTAAGAGTTCTGAAGACTTTGATAAACGTGCTTTCGTTGCAATAGCTTGCATTTGATCGCAGTGTTTTTTGGTTTTTTTTTTTTTCGAGTGACAAGCTGGCGTTTGCTCAAATGACGTATATGAAATGACCTGCTCTATAGCAATGCATCAACACATACTATTAAACTTATATGCTCAGAGGTGTGTTCGTTTTTGGAATTAGCAAGTTACAGACAATTATTTTTCACGAGTGTAATATTTATTTTCTGTAGCTGGGCCCGTTTTGTGCTCGTTAATGTCCATGTGCTATGATGTTATCATCATGCGTGTATGGTTCTAAATATCCTCTTTGCAATGCCTGCAAAAGCCAAAATGACGTCAGCCGACCCCAGCTCACGCATTTGACACGAAAACGGCGTCACTCGGACGTATGCGCTCGTCAACAATCAATTCGTCGGCGAATATTTGAATTCGCGTTCGTGGCCAATGATTGCACATGACTGCACTTGCGAATGCCAAGTTCTATGGTGTGCTTTAAAAGCACGGTGGAAGCTTGGGGTCATCGCACCGGTGCCCTAGCATGTCACGACCGCGTGATTCCACTGTTCGCTTTTGAGTTGAGGATTAAAGCTAAGGAAGAAGAAGTTAAGGAATCATTTCATGGCCCCTTTAACACGTTTATGCGTGCTACACCAGCTAAAAATATTGACTTTTTGCATGCTGGTAAACTTCTGGACGACCACTTGGCCTGTCGGCAAGAACACCTCATGTCCGGCGTCCGTCTCGTTTGATGGCGTTAACAATCCTCTGTAGACCCCCGTGCTGTCCTTCTTGGTTTAACCCTGTCGACTGTTCATCGCCCAAAACGAGGGTGATAGCGTCGTCGACGTCGCTCCTCGCCAGCCAGTGAGATAATCTCATCTTGAATGAATGATTGGGTCTTGAAGAAGTATGGTGCTAAGCGTACATTTTCTTACTATGGGGCACTCGAGCAGCAGTCATGGTCCTGTCGTGGCCGGCGTAATCGGATTTTGTTCCATAGGAGCGAAGTCCGAAAGTACAAGGACGGTACGTTCGTCCCACGAAGCGGCCGCCATCCCGGCGGCGCGGAAAACCACTCGCCTTGTCTGTGCACCTACGATACTTAGCAGCTCTCGTCGCCCGACAGTCCCCGGGCTGCAAATCGTCTCACTTCACAGAAGAAACAGGCACCGCTCCTCCAGAGGCCCGTACCGTACCGCCATGCAAAGCGTCTTTTAGGTCTTTCACCACTTTTCATTTAACGAATGGAGACATCAACTACAGGGTGTCACAAAAGAAAATTTACACGCTAAAATGGCTCGCAAAAATCGAAAACTTGACGGATCTTGTAGCAACTTTCCTCAAAAATGTCTTTAACTGGTCACATTTTTGTGCTAAAATTTCAAGTCGGAACTCCGAGTACAAAGAAAATAAGAAAATGATAACTGATTTTTTCAACGGCGGAGCGGCAGCTGTCGGGGCGACACCGAACGACGGCCATGTTTCTTTGCCTTATCCAGAGATGGCGCTACGGATTCACTGGACGCTGACTGAACGAAAAAGCGCGCTTTTATCCAAGTGTTTGGTTGCGTGGGATATTTGCCAAAATAAAGTTGTTTGATTTTTCAGTTAAGTTTCACTGTGCAGAAAGTGTCACGCCATAAATGCGAATAAATAAAACCGCCAATGTCTGCTGCAGAAATGACGTACCTTCGTCTCCGACGGTTCTTGTTTCGTGCATCGTCTGCTTTCGCAGTTTGACGTTCGTGCTCTTGCCTCAGTGCGTTTGCTTCATTTGTTATCGCTGTTTCTTTTTTATTTATTTTGTTCAACGCCTCACCATGCGACAACTGAGTTCCAAGGAGAGGATCCAGGTGGTTCTATGGTACACAACAAGTGGAAGCTTCAAGAAAGTCCGAACAAAGTGCCGGGCCGCCTTCAACAGAAAACCACCCTCTCGGCCAACCATCATCAAGTGGGTGACGAGGTTTGCCCAAGACGGGAACATGACAAACAAGGCTCCGAACCGTGTTGAAACGTCGCCAAAACGAAGAGAGCAGCAAGCCGTTCTCGACGCTTTCGACGCGCAGCCCCACCTCTCGATCAGGCGTGCTGCTCGTCAGCTCAACCTAAGCCGGGGCTTCGTGTGGCGAGTGCTTCGCCGGCGATTGTACCCGTTTAAAGCGCAGCTCCTGCACGAACTGAAGCCGGAGGATTACGCACGGAGAGTGCAGTTTTGTAAGGACGAGCTGGCGCGGATTCGGGCCAACCCCAGCCACCTGCAATTTCTCGTGTTTACAGACGAGTCAGTCTTTCATCTCGACGGCCGCGTCAACAAGCAGAACTGCAGGTTGTGGTCTGTCACGAACCCGCACTGGTCGACCGAACATGCAGTTCAGTCACCGAAAGTCGTCGTGTGGTGCGGCATTTGGCGAGAGGGTGTCGTCGGCCCGTTCTTTTTCGATTCGACGGTGACCGGTGACACGTACCTCAAGATGCTGGAGGAACAGATCTTGCCGGAGCTCGAAACTGCACATATGCAACGCGAAGTTTGCATCTTCCAGCAGGATGGGGCCCCTCCCCACTATGCGAGCAACGTGAGAGCCTGGCTCAACAACAAGTTTCCTGGGAGATGGATGGGCCGCGGCTCTCCGACCATGGCTTGGCCTCCTCGGTCTCCAGACCTGACCCCTTGCGATTTTTTTGTCTGGGGGTACGTAAAGGCCCAGGTGTACGCCCGGCGATCGAGGACCATCCCGGAGCTGAGAGAACAGATCATCGACGCGTTCGAGACGATCAGTGACGACATGCGGGAGGCCGTCTTCCAGGACTACGAGAGGAGGCTTGAAAAATGCATCGAAGTTCGCGGCGGGCACGTTGAGCTGGGAGTCTAACCGTTTTTGTTTTGTTTTTCTTCCGAGTGTATCTGCGTGTGAATGAGACATTTGACCACAACTGCGAAGACCGCAGTTCAGATTTCAACGGCTCTTTTCAGAGCCACCAAATCGCTGCTTTATCGGGCGCACTCCTGGCTGCCTCTCGTGTCTCATTCAAACGTCAAACTGCGAAAGCAGACGATGCACGAAACAAGAACCGTCGGAGACGAAGGTACGTCATTTCTGGAGCAGACATTGGCGGTTTTATTTATTCGTATTTATGGCGTGACACTTTCTGCACAGTGAAACTTAACTGAAAATTCAAACAACTTTATTTTGGCAAATATCCCACGCAACCAAACACTTGGATGAAAGCGCGCTTTTTCGTTCAGTCAGCGTCCAGTGAATCCGTAGCGCCATCTCTGGATAAGGCAAAGAAACATGGCCGTCGTTCGGTGTCTCCCCGACAGCTGCCGCTCCGCCGTTGAAAAAATCAGTTATCATTTTCTTATTTTCTTTGTGCTCGGAGTTCCGACTTGAAATTTTAGCACAACAATGTGACCAGTTAAAGACATTTTTGAGGAAAGTTGCTACACGATCCGTCAAGTTTTCGATTTTTGCGAGCCATTTTAGCATGTAAATTTTCTTTTGTGACACCCTGTAGATAAAGGTTGCCGCCCGGCGTCGCTAGCAGTACGGTTACCATGGCAACCTCCCAGGCCCAAAATGGAGATCACTATAGGCGCTTCTGACGTCGTGCATCTAGATAATTTTGCGTCGTGTCGCTACTCTGGCAGCTTCGCTGCCATATAGAGTGGCTCTAGTGTGAGCTAGCCCAGAGCCTTTTTATTAACGAGAGTTCGGTGGGTGGGAGTGGCTTACGGTCCGCTAGGTCTAGCGGACTCAGCGGGCGCCGCTTCCGCCATGATGTGCCTCCCGGCGAGCGGGTCCCCATAGACATGCGATGTATACGCGTGTAGGCTTTGCCGTTCGTGCTTTTGTTGTCGTAAGGAGAAAGTCTGAAAACAAGCATTTTGTGACGTTAATCATACGTTAATTATAACTTACCTCGCACAATCGAGCACTCGAAGTCGGCTTCCAGTCAGCCCTTTTTGGTTTGGTTTCCCAGATCTTGTGCCTTGCGCGGTTTTCTTTTCCTTGCGGGAACCGGTACATCCTGAACCCCTTTCTCGCGTTGTTCGAGCACCCAACGGCACTGCAGCCCCCCATTTCGTTTTCTTCTAACGTCTGGCAGAGCGCAGAACGATCATTTTCATCGTCGTCTCTCGCTCCACGCTAGACGGCAAGGCACATCATGGCGGACAACGAAACTCGGAGTGCGATGCGCACAGTTGCCAGACTGTTTGATCAGTGCTGCCAGACTGGCGGCTGGATCAAAGAACCGCCGAACTCTCCCAGTATTCACCGCATTCGGTGGGAGCTGGTACCACGAGGGCGCCACAGTATTTGGTGCCCCAGTAGACTTCCGGTAGTGTATTTATTTCTTTTTCAGTAACACACAGCGATCGGAAAAGAAGATTTTCCTTCGGAGAGGTACCTGTAATAGGTTTGTAAGAACCTGCGCGCTTTGTAGAACGTAGTACAAATAACAAAAGGATGTGTGACAAGAGGAAAAGAAGAGGAAAACCGGAAGCGCGCAGGGGTCCGCCGATAGTGGGCGGCAGCGAGCTTGTTTCCAAACAAACATCGGTGAATAAAAGGCTCTGAGCTAGCCCACTCGGCCACCGATCCCCCCTGCCTGGTTCAGACAGTTGTGTTTGACTGCGTTGCGACTGCGAAAAACCGGGGTATCCCTGCTGCTTATATCGCGCGCCAAGATGATTCCTTGAATTGAATTCCACGCTTCATACGAAGCCCATATGTGCCGGTGACTCGCTTTCGGTTCTCGACGCAACGCAGTCAAACGCAAGTGTCTGAACTTTGGATAAGCTAAAATTAGCGTCGCACTAGGTTTTACATCGCGAGGCCATTTCTACGGCACCCAAAGTGCTTGCGTACGTTTTTCTAAAACTCCGTAATAGTGAACTAGATATTTTTGAGAGCGATAAATCAGGCAGGTTTACAAGCATATGATTGCGACTTTATTTTATTTACAATTTCAAACACTGAACCCTCACTGACACGGAAAAAAATCATAGACCAGAAAATGCCTTCGCCTTGTTGAGGAAGTCGAACAGGGAAATCGTACCATCAAAAAGGCGACACTCCAATTCTGATCGTCTGTGATCCTTGCTGACCCACTTGTGCCCCCTGGCCCGCACGGCACCACCATTTGCAAGCTGCTGCAAAGATACACTTGTCAAGGCCTCATTCCGTTTGATCAGATCAATGAAGCTGTAAATGTACGGGTGAGCCCTCCCTGACACCGCGTTTATATCTTACGGTGTTAGGACTCCATGTCGTTGTTGGTCCGTGGTCCTCGGTTTTCCTGGTGGTTCCACTGTTGAATTGAAAAATGGCCATTCGTCTGGGTGCCATCAAAATTGTCTAGCACGAACGAAATCATCCTGCGCCGGTGTGACAGCGAGAACTGCTACGCTCGTTTGCAGCACTCAGGCACCACAAACACCAGAAAAGCGTGCAGAAAGTAACTGTTGGTGATCCAATCTCCCAGGTTGTTTCGGGAGCGGAAGCATTGAGGTCACCAAAGAGACAGATGTTGGACGCTTGGATCGACCCAACTGATAACGAACAATGGTCGAAGCGGGAAGGTCGTTTCGGGATAGGGCAAAATGGGAGAAAGATGAAACGAGAAGGTCGTTTTGAACCGGGTCGAAACGGGAAGGTACAAACGGGAAGGTTGAAACGGGAACAGGTTGAAACGGGAACCACCCGAATTACCTCACCTTTGTAGATTTCTTTTATACAATAAAACCGGTACGCTATAAAATCAAAATAGTGCCTAAACTAGGTTACGTTGTCTTTAATCAGTGAAGAAGGCGTTGACGAAAAAAGTGACGAAACGCGTTACTCTGTAGTTGGAATAAAATGAACTTATTACCGACCTATGTTACCTCAAAATAAAAGGAACGTGTTACGATAAAAAGTATTGTTTTGCGTTACATTTTAATTATGAATTAACTCGTTTTTTTGTTTTGACGTCACAGGTGTGCATAAGCGCAATATTTCAAGCAACATTATGTCCACGCAGAAACTGAACATAATTACTCTTTGTTACGGTTTCGCCTAAATCCTGGCAAAAAAAAGAAGCTCAAAGAAAAACGAAAAAACAACAACACTGGAATATTCCGAGGCTGGGCGCCCAGAAAGACGAAAATATTTAAGTGTAATGTTTTTAGTTCTGGGAAGAAAACATTTTTAGTGCCCTTCCACTGCATGCGAAGATGGAGGGCCAGCGAAGCTGTCATCTTTACAACTTTACTACAACTTTACGACAACTTTACGACAACTATACGATATCTTCACGATATACATATTGCAATGAAGACACGTACACAACTTCGTTGTTTAATTGTCTTTATTTAATTCTTAGTAACCAAAGTGATCATCGCCTTATGGTCACTTATGGGCAAGTTCTAACCCAATTTTTCGAGGCACACCTCGAGGATAGTTTTTTTTTTTTTTTCCGATTCAGCCCAAATGTCTTTTTCAGCATCCCGGAAGCGAAAAAAAAGAAGGTTAGATCGTCGCGTTCTGCCCTCAGCCTCGTCGCAGCGCAATCTTAGCCGAAATAAGTCGGTGACCGTAGATGATCACAAGGGATCAGGACCTCACTATGTAATAATGCCAAGGAAGGCTGACTCTCGCGAGGCTGCCCCCTTTCTTTATTTATACTTGACACGACCAATCGGCACGAAGGAGCGCCGTTTAAACGGGAGTTTTTTTGTTAACATCCATGGATGCATTCTTTTCCAGATCCTAGCACATAACAGCTTTGCTGTAAAAGTAACGAGTAACGTAACTAAGTTACCCGTTACTCGAAAGAAGGAACGTAAGCACGTGACCCGCTACTGTTTTGAAAACGTAAGGAGTACATTACGCGTTAGGCCAAAAAAAGTAACACGTTACCGATAACGCCGTTACTTGTAACGCGTTACCGCCAACACTGTCTTTAATGCAGAATAGCCTAATACACAGTTACAAAATACGAATATAAAGTTTGAAACTGAAATTGAAATTTATGCTAAACGTTGAGTCTTTTAAATTGCGAGTCTAAAATGAGTTGTCGTTCCAATCCCGTTGTTACAAGTCGCACGGCAGATTTGTGCTAGACGTGTAGAGTTGATGAAAAAAAATAATCTCACCAACGGCAGGACAATTTTCAGTTGTTGCATGGCGCTGACTTCTCTTGCCCGTCCAAAAGGCTCAGTTCTGTTTTGAAACTTATATTGCGACCATGAGCTGCGAATCTAGGTATATAAGTATACATACGGGTCGACGTCGTGGTGCTTTTTGATTGGAACAAAGGGTGGCCTATGGGCTTCAGAGGTTTACTCTGAGACTTTTCATTGGTGCAAATGTTTTGTTTGTTTCAGGTTTGAGGGTTTGAGTGTTCGACGTGTGTTTGAAAAATTAATTTGGTAATAGTTTATATTTATTACCCATGGTTTTTATTTACATGCGCTAAAATTAGTGTGACGTAACACGCCACTCTCCGATTTTGTGTTCTAGTTTGAACTCTGTTTCAACAGCAGCTGTGGTATCTCACCGCGTCGTAAACCGAATTGCTGTCACTATTTTGTTTTACCTTAATTTTCCACGTGTGGTGTAGGCACTTGAACTCTGCCAGTTACCTCAGGTCGTCGACCGCTCTCATTTGCTCTTGGAAACTTTTTTTTCAGTTTTTTTTCTCCTATATTTCTATACACCAACACGCTGCTTAGAAGTCACGCCGCAGCGGTTGCGCTGCTGTCGGCACTGCGCATGCGGAGACAAACTCTCCTCACGAAAATCTGGTTACTGCGCACGCGCAATGCCTACACCTGGTCCGGGCAATCACTGACTTGTCTCTGAACATCGTGCTGGTCCGACGATAGTGAGGACATCGGCTCGCTTTGATTCCGGAATGTCGTTCGCAGTGGAGAACACTTCGACCCTTTGGATGTGCAAAGACCATGATTCCGATTTCTGATCAAACTCTTATTTTTTCAATGCGAGGCACTCTTTAGGTTTGAGATGGGGCGTCCCTCACGTTACCGCTCTCTCCTTTGTTCCGATGTCGCTCAGTTGTTTATACCCTACTTTGTTGCGTGTGTCCCATCCTCGTCACCATTATGATGTACCGGTTAATATGGGATAATTCAATACTATATTTACTTAACTGTTTAGGTTACAATCGGTTGGTGTTATGAGGAGCGTCTTTTCTGGTGCGCAAACGCGCCCAGTTTGTTGCTTCCAGGCGTCCTTTCTCCGTGGGTCGCCGCCCGGCTCTCCCCACCCGGTGTCTCCGTTTGCTTCCGCCGGTGTTTTGGGCTCACTAGGTCGTGTTCGCTATACGTGGCGAACACGCACGTAATACACGGCAGTTGCCAAAGGCTAGACCTGGTCCGTTGTAAACTCGGGGGTTTCTCCAGTGAGGTCGGCTCCCCTCTGGTCGCAACAGAAAACATCTCGCTCACCGCCAACGACTCCCAACACCACCTAGACAGCAAGGACGAAGTGCCAGAGTTTCTACGTCTCTTTCAGGTGGGCAGCTAGAGGCACAAATTAGACAGGAGCACTGTGTGAGCGTCAGACAGAGTCTCGTGTTTGAAAAATGCACTATGCTAAAGGCTAATAAAATACATTACTTTAAATTACTTCAGCTGATCCAAAAAGAGAAGCTATAACTAATCCTGAATAATGTTTGCCCAAAACATGCACTGAGAAAAAAATATCTGGAAAAGACCTAAAGTAAGAACCAAATATGGTAAGCAACAATTGGATTCTCAAGTTTTCTCCTTGTTAAACAAAATTGAAGAAAAGGTAAACTTTCAGTGTTGCTTTCAGATTTTCATGAAAAATATTAAATAACTGCTGGTGGAGAGAGATATCGTTTATGAATGAGGAACAAAATGTGAAAAAATTCTTTTTGATGTAACTAGCATTCTTTTCTCAATCGTGTTAAATCTGGTACAAGTGTTTATGATGCATTTGTTCGGTACTGCATGTGCTTTTGCAGATATCCTTTTTTGCGCTGTACTGAAAAGGAAGGTAGAGGCCTCATCAAGGCGAAATGGCAGCTTTTTTTTCTACCTCCCTTCCTCCTTTGTTTGAAAAGAAATAACCAAACAAACAATAAAAAAATCAGAGTACACGATTTTCACTGCTGCTAACGCCGCTGACGCAGCAGTAGTGTCCAGTATTCAATCCGCGCTGGCCACTGGTGAGTGACGTAAAAAATCCTGCGCTTCGTCCTTTTTATTTAGGAGCTGCCCACTCGCCGCCCACTCTCCTCTCCTAACTCATCCCGCTCTTCGTACATCGCTTTCCCTTCCCCGCGTCACTTTCGCTCAATAATTTTAGTTTCCTCCGGTAAGGCCTTTCCCGTACCCTTAACAAAAACCTCAGGTTGGACTGTCCGTAACACGTCGCGTATTCCTCAGCTCGATTTATAACTACAGATTTTATTCTGAAAAGAGCCTAACAATTTTTCTAAACTTATTCCCGGATTTGTTATTGTGCGTGTGAGCGCCCAAGCTTTTTTTTTTTCTTCTCGTTCTTGTGATGTTGGTCAAGTGCGCCACACAGAAGACAAGTGCCGCTTCGGGCATCGAAAAAGAAACCTGGCAATATTACAATTTTTGTTAAATAAGAAAATATTAAAGTATTAATAGTTAATGTTTATTTTATGAGAATTGGAAGCAGTGTTTTGTATATACAGTATATATGCAGGCTGTTTAAAGTTACGTTGAATATGTCTATTTAAAAAAAAAGGGGGCGTAAAAGGTAAAGTAATGCTTTTTGTGGAAGTGAGATATATTCGCCAGGGGAACAGAATATAGGGGTTAATAGCCAAACAAGTCAAATAATCAATTAAATGTGCTAACCTAATTTCTAATTAGCGAAAGTAAACGTATGGTTTCAATTGAAAACTTGATGAGTGCCCTCTAAAACCCTTAAATCAGTCAATTTTAGAATTGTTTGGAGCACCGCCAAGATGCGCCTGTTGTAGGAGCTGAAATGTCAAGCGGGGTCTCACTGCTCATACATTATACAAAGACAAACTGAAAACACGAGTCACGGCTATAGCCGTGGTTCCAATGGCGCGTGCCAAGTTTTCTCCTTGAACTCGTTGCCATGCGGCATTCGAAGCACGGATCTCGCGGTGTCTCGCGTTCAAATCTGTATGCAAACTGTCTTTGGTATGATGTAAAATCAGAGTGACCCTGGCTTTAGCGCACCACCACATTTCCCACGTTCTCCCAAGCCCTTCTAGAATTGACTGAATTGGGGTTTTAGATGACCCTCATCATCCCCCTGGCCGAAAATCTCACCTGCACAAACCGTGTTAATGTTTGAACTAAACTCAAACGCCCTGTGTATTTACAATTCTCAGGTATTTTTTTTTTTTTTAAACGAAATTCTGGGCATAAAAATAGTGTCTTATAAAAGTTAATAAAAAAATCGTTCAGCCTTTTCAGTCTCGTGAAGAAGGAAGTCCAGCGGAGCTGTACTTCATACACTGTGTGCTTCTTCTTCGTCGTCGTCTGTTTTTCGTGCTGTTTCCTACGATGAATTCCCACCAACGCGCCCAAACGCGCCCAACAATCCATTCTTCTATTATAGCTGGAAAGGTTTCCGCCATCTACGAGCGACGGCGGAAACCATACTGCATGGTTGTGTGCTTGCCGCCGTCGCTTATAGATGGCGGTAGCTGTCCAGGTAGGTTTGCGTCGACTTACACGGACACGATCCTGGGGAACCTAGTCCTTAACAGCTCCGCTGTAAAACGTTATGAGCCACTCCAGTTTGTGAAGGTGGATGACCAGCGGACCTCTTTAGCACACGACACAGACGTGACACAGAATTTTGAACAAAGGTACGCACACACATTTTTTGTTGTCTCGATCGGTGATGGACGACTATCGCCGCCCCGAGGAGCCGGAGGAAAGTAGACACGCTCAGCGGGACCGCCACCCCTGGAGAGCGGAAAGAAAGAAAACTAGGCACGCAAGACCTTAGAACGACGACAAAGAGAGGTCGGTGCGACCAGTAGACATGGCCGACGCGGGTCGCACAGCGCAAATCTTTGAGAAACCTTTATTACCTACCTGAGAGTCTACTGATCTTGAACATTGTGCCTATTGATAACTAATCTACTGAATATATCTATTGATAAATTACCCAAGCATCAAGAAGAATTCAGATAATGGTATTCCACGCGCCTTACGGCGTCTGCGACAGTAACTGTTCTAAAGCAAAAACTTTAAACAAATGGCGTCTTGCACGCGCGTTCGTCGAGGCTTAATTACGGTTATTTACTTCAAATCTTTTATGCGGGGAGGGCGTGCGCGTGCGGCGCGTGCGGTGGTGCGAGCGTAGAGTGTTTGTTGGTGCACATGAAAAATCCACAGAATTCCCTTGCCATAAACAGCTTCGCTGTAAAACAACAATATGTTTTTCTTCGTCGAACACTAAATATTCTAAAAACTTGACACTCTGTTTTAGTTATCGTTTTACTGCTCATCTTTTTGAGCATTATCCTTTGTTTTTGCGCCAGTACTTTAAAACTGTGTGTGAGGCGCGTTGGGAAATGTGGACAATTAGAATAAATATAAAGCTTCAAATATGTGGAATTTGCCGACTACGTTGAGGGAATGTACGTGTAGCGCAGGTGTACGTTCTAAAAAAAGAATTCGAACACGACAATAAAGTTCCTTTTCGACAAAGCTGAAAGCTTTTATTACCATATTTGGGGGGCAAACAAAGTGCTCCAATGTGGGCACAGAAATGCTAAGGCTTTAAATTTTATTTCGTATTATACACTGCAACGCGTCGATCTCCACTCGAGCGTCCCGATGAGAAATTTAGAGACCACAGATTACCAGCTGCTGCTGGATTTGAATGCGCATAAAATACAATGATTTTACTAAGAAACTCCAGTAATATAATGCGCTTTTAAACACACCAGGAAGACTCAACAAGACACATGTGCTGGCTCTAAGACTTAAAAAGATGTAGGTACCACACGCACGCTAGATCTAAGTTTTTTTTTTTTTTTTTTTTGTGCGATCATTGGAAAAACAATTTGATAACGAAGCACTGGTTAACTTTTCTAACCAAGTCGAACACAAAAATTAAAGGCAAATACATTAAATATCAATGTTGCTTATATGATATCTGATCAGCACCTTCTTAAGTTTCAGGTTGTTTTTGCGCTCGGATTTGACTATAACCCATCAGTGTAGTTTAAAAACAAACTGCTCTTTTACCGGCGGCACAACTTTCACCTGGACCAGTGATCTCGCAGGAAACGGCTCAGAGAAAACAGTTTTACAAAGGTCAGGAAGAAAAGAGTAAAATATGCATATCACTAACTATGCAAAGATGAAGACAAATTTGTCAGTAGGCACAAATATATTACTATTTTGAAAGAGCACACAATATACGGGACAGCGCGCAGTATCTTTGTTGGTCCCTTCTGTTCTATGCTCGTTTTTCGGCTGCATTTTCATGAAAAATTCATGATATGCTTCTGGCATGCCCGCCTGTGATATATATCTACAGTGAACGAAAGTAAAGCACCTACACTCTGAGTTGACGTTTTTCATTGCTTCATTATCTTTCGGGTCGGCGAGGTACACAGTTGTTTTAGTTATTGAAAATAAAAGATCAAGACTGACCACTGGGATACTAGTGATCATCCACCAATCACAAATTTTATTCGAATATAAATGTTCAGCGGCACCCGTTTTGGGTAGGTCGAAACCTACCAGAACCAAGACAAAAATTTCAAGCCAAACTTTAAATGAAATGTTTCAGAGTGAATTAGTTGTGTTTCTTTTTTTATGTGACATTAAAGATAATCATGCCAAAAAATTTGAAGATGTCGTGTTTTGTTCTATGTATCTATTGTTTCGCGTCTATTTCCATTTTAGCAACACGCTCTGTTTTTAATATAAACAGGTTAAATGTCATTATGTATTTCAACTCACTGTTTTTCAAGCTCATCCTCTCAGCTTTGAGTGTTTTCTCAAGAGATGCGAGTGCCTGCATTGCAGATGCAGATGATACGAGACAAAAAAATTGTTAAAAATTTAAAATAATTAAAACAAAAATGGGAATCGCACAGACAAGAAGAAGAAGATGAACACAGCGCTGTGTTGTGTTTGTATCCTCTGTTCTCATATTCTTCACAATTTCTTTTTAATAATTGTCTACCATATGGTCCAATCATCAGCACTGGCAAACAAAAGTATGCCGCTATTTTTTCTTCTGCATTAACACTGTGCTTACAGTTGATTCCCACAGTTGTGAACAAACAAGAAAAAAACGGGTGGAAGCTAGGCCCGTAGGCAGAATTTTGATTCGGCAGCGCCCATGATAAGATGCTATATGAGGGGGATGGGGGAGAGGAGGCCCCAGAAAAATGAAAGACTTCGGGGGGGGGGGGGGGGGGGGGTCGCCCATGGCCCCTCGCCCTGTATGCGTGCCTGGTGCAAGCTAGCAAGTACAGGCTAAACAAGATTAAATTATTCAAGACGGGTTCTTTGAAGAATGAAAAAAAAACGCAGAGAAGTGTCACGCACAGCGGGGTTCTAATGAACAAAAAATTAATGGCAGACCTAAAAGAGGAAACAGGGGAAGGCACGAAGACACACTTTACAATTTCTGTTCTGCTTACCACCACTCTACAAAAGGAATTTCTTCCTGGACCGTACAGCGAGGACAGTGAACGCAAAGGAGCAACATTCTAACGTCTGGGTAAATGTGATTAAACAAACAACAGGGAATGCCCCTGGGCTTTCAAACTAGGAAGTAAAAATTATCACGCACAACATCGCTTTCAAAGACAGACAGGCATCACAATTGTTTCTAAAATAAATATAGGCCAAGAAACTGCGTCCACTCGATCGCGAAACACAGGGAAGGCATTCAACAGATTTCTAGGTTTCATCATTGTTATTGATTCTTTCAGTATATACTTGTGGTCATTCTCTTTAGTCAAAACCATTTCAGTAGTGTTCCATAAGGTGTGGGAATAAAAGAGGAGGGAGGATTACGCACCTTTACGTCTGGGGACCGGTGCTCAAAGGGGAATCCGATGCCCGTCCCACCGCGCGGCCGACGGCTACCAGCGAGGGCGGTCGCCGCGCCGGGTTCGGCCAACGCCATGCCAACAACGATGATCCCGGTATCCAACAGCGTTTATTGAGTACCAGGGGTCCCCAACAAGACACTGTGGTCAAGCGAGCCATGGACACAGTGTGCCCGCAGCGCCCGCCGACCTGAGAGCCAAAGGGGTAATTGCGAGCGGAGTCATCGCCGGTCGGACGAGCTCACGCCGCTACCCGTCGTCGCAGGAGTTCGGGGCCAGGGCTCTCGGCAGCCGGACGTCCACAGGTAGTGCGGACGCCGACTGCCAGAGCCAGGGGAATCCCTAGCGTGGAGTCATCGCCGGTCGGAAGAGCTCGCGCCGCGACTCGACCCGTTGCCCGGAGTCCAATCCAGGACTCCCCGACCACACGGCCGTCCACTCGGAGGGCAGCCCCGACTCTCCCTCCCCAGCGCGATCTCCCTGGTCCGCCCGAAACGGGAGACGCGCGGAGGAGTGCGAGAGAGTAGGTCAGCATGGTGACGTAGTCTCTCCGACACGATACGGAGCGACCAGGCTCGAAGTCAGACGGCTTCGCCTGGAACGTCCGCGGCTTACGCCTTCTCGGGGGAGGGAAACCAGTGGCCCCCACAATCCCCCCCTCCTTAAAACATTTAGCAGCCCTTTCAGAGAAAGGGGCGCCGGCTCTCAAACCCCCAAAATACAAGACCTACACGCTGACAACACGGGTGCCAGTCGTGCGTACAAATAAAAAAACTTGAACTGGGGGCCTCGGCAGTCCCCGGAACTGCTGCCGCAAATGTTCCACATACCGGAGTTCACGACGCATTGCTGGGGCGATGCACTCCGGTGCCGTCGAATAAAGCTATGAAAAGTTCCTCGATGTCGGACGAACGAAGGGTCAGACACGAAGTCCTTCCGCAACACAGAGGGCCACTCACTGGGGACGTTGCTCGGCTCACGCTGCTGGTCGTCGACTCGTTGTGGGCCGACCTCCGTTGGAGCGGACACGGTGACGAGCGCAGAGCCAGCCACGGCCACTCCGGACATGGGTGCAGGTGACCGGTGGCGAGGGAAACGCCGGCCATTGGAGACAAAGGCGCCCCTCGCAGCCGGCATCAGGTGACGTCCTTGACCAAGCCCGCATCAGGAAGCCTGGTTCAGCTGGGCGCCTAGTTGAGGTCCGACGACAGCGGCCATCTTGCCTCGGCTGGAAGTCAGCCACCCCCTCTGCTGCTCCCGGCCGCCGTCGGGTGCGCAAACTCCCGGCAGCGTCAGCGATGACGCACATCCGGCATGTCCCGCCCAGCCGCTCGGCGTGTCCCCTGTGTCCCCCCCACCGTCGCACATAGTGGTGGATGGCAGGGAAGAGGGGGCACGAGCATCTTCCTGAATGACGGAAAGAAGAGCCCACACAGCACCCCGCAAACATCTCTTCGCCCTCTCCAGACCCGCAGTATGGCAAGGTCGAAGGGAGAGATCATTGTTCTCGGTCGACACACTGCCACCGAGGGGAAGCAATGGTGCCCGAAAACAGGTTTTGGCCGGGTCCTCATTGTATCTGGACTCGGCTGCCTGCGTACATTAACCGGCCCACCGCAGGGTGAGAGGCTCAAATTGGAAGGCAGGCCACGCGGTGCTACTAACAGAATTAGAGGGCACCCTGCGTACGCAAACTGAAGTCGTCGGGAACTGAGCCGGCGACTCTCCGCTGCCAGCGGTGGCTGCACCAGGAGCCGGGCCAGGGACTGCGAAAACAACTAACTCCGTAGAGTCTTTGAGCTGCAGGCATCCTTAGCCAAGCGCACGGAAGGGGGTAGCTAAAAAGCCGCCCCGTCTCTAGTGCGTTGTGCCACTCTTGTAACGCAAATGCGTTACTCTCAGAAATCAGCAGAAGCTCACAGGTGTCAGCAAAACAAATCTATCCCGAAGAATACCCTCGCGCCAACCACAATACAAGTGGCGTACAGCGCGCGCGCCCACAGTATGAAAACTGCTTCTGGACGCCGGCGGATGCGTGGCCTACGGCTCCCGGAGCCCGTCGGTAGCATTACGAGCTACTTGGCGACGTTAATGGCAGACGCACCACCCGACTCTCCCGGAGAGTCCGACAACTCAGTGTCAAAGAAACGCGCATATTTACAAACCCAGATTGTCCCGCTGACCCGTCAGAAGCTCTTTGCTGCTGACAACATTCGTCACGACGCCCACAGGTGTCAAAGCCACGCGATTTCCGTGGCACGGAGGCTCTGAGGACGCCGCCAGAGGCGACAACCCTCTAACTAGGTGGGGGTTGACAGCGGAGTCGGCAACGGTCAGGCAGTGGGGAACTGTTGCTAGCGACGCCCATCACCAGATGCGACAGGTACGATAACGCGTCTCCTGTGGCAAGACACGAGAATAGAATGAACAAATCGTGACTCACACAGGTTTCCGGGCTGGCTCTTGGACGTGGTTCCCAAATCCGGGCACCGATAGGATTCGCACCATGGCGGCTCACAAAGGGAGCCGGCCTCCCCAAGGGAGGCTCCGCCATCTTGGCATGGCGCGGCGAAGCAGTGCCACGACAACAATAGGTGCCATGGCCCCACGTTGGGCGCCATTATGTGGGAATAAAAGAAGGAGGATTACGCACCTTTACGTCTGGGGACCGGCGCTCAAAGGGGGATCCGATGCCCGTCCCACCGCGCGGCCGACGGCTACTACCCGCGAGGGCGGTCGCCGCGCCGGGTTCGGCCAACGCCATGCCAACAACGATGATCCCGGTATCCAACAGCGTTTATTGAGTACCAGGGGTCCCCAACAAGACACTGCGGTCAAGCGAGCCGTGGACACAGTGTGCCCGCAGCGCCCGCCGACCTGAGAGCCAAAGGGGTAATTGCGAGCGGAGTCATCGCCGGTCGGACGAGCTCACGCCGCTACCCGTCGTCGAAGGAGTTCGGGGCCACGGCTCTCGGCAGACGGACGTCCACAGGTAGTGCGGACGCCGACTGTCCGAGCCAGGGGAATCACTAGCGTGGAGTCATCGCCGGTCGGACGAGCTCGCGCCGCGACTCGACCCGTTGCCCGGAGTCCAATCCAGGACTCCCCGACCACACGGCCGTCCACTCGGAGGGCAGCCCCGACTCTCCCTCCCCAGCGCGATCTCCCTGGTCCGCCCGAAACGGGAGACGCGCGGAGGAGTGCAAGAGAGTAGGCCAGCAAGGTGGCGCACTCTCTCCAACACGATACGGGACGAGCCAGCTCGAAGCCAGACAACTCCGGCCGGCGCGTCCGCGGCTTACGCCTTCTCGGGGGAGGGGAACCAGTGGCTCCCACAAAGGGAACCAAATTTTTACATTAGTTTATGTGTTTTGGCTTAGCTAAAGGCAGATCCTTATTTTTCTGCAACGTTTATGCTAAGTTCAACCGGTCGTTAATACAGGTTTTTGTCGTAAAGGCTTCATAACGATAAGAATCTGCATCTATAAGTGTGAAAAGTTTTATGGAATAATTGTGTGCCTTTATTATAGTTCTCTACTGAAAGAGCTTTGAGCGAAGGAAATGACCACAAGTTTAAGCTGAAATAATAACAATAATAAAGCATGGAAATGTGTTGAATAAGACGGCTATGTTTTGGCTCTTAGTGTAAGAAGTTACTGGATTTGTAATTTTTCTGAAAAATCAGGTTTGGTGTCTGTCTGTTCTTGGAAGCTTTAGTTTTCGTATGATGATTTTATTCCGTAGGTTTTAAGCTGAAGGCCTGTTTTTGTATTTTAAAACTTTTTTTATCACATTTACACAAAGGTTAGTAGGTTGCTTCTTTTTATCCGCGGCCCTTGGGCATGTTAAGGGTCGTCTCCAGTCGTGAATAATGAAAGCTGAAATGACTGCGTAATGACGGAAATATGCTGGTGGTTGTGCCTCGACGCGAGAAGCTAAAGCAGCAGTGACAGATGGTATGAGGACGAGTCTGCCATGGCCCAGCTTTGCGACCCCGCTTGTTTCTTCGTGTTTAGCAGCACTCCAATGTCGCTCACCTTCACGTGTTTCTACCAACTACCCATGTTGTCGTTCCCTCAATTATATCGTCCTGTGTTCTTTGTCCCAGTCAAATAATACTGTCAGATGTCTCAACAGTCTCACATAATGGTGACTATAAACAAGCCCAGAAACAGCACGTCTGCAGCTGATGGATGCGTAGCAACCTCCAGTTTGCCTGCAGATCAGTCTGTTTGACGTATCTTTTTTTTTTTTGCGGGGGGGGGGGGGGGGGGGGGATGTCTTGCAACATGACATGTCGTGTTCTGTACCCTGCGGTGGTGCTGAGGAGGGAGTTGTGCTGGGTGCTGGAATACAGATTTGCTTCCTCGTGTGGCTTGTGCATTTTGCAGTGGAAGACACTTTAGTGGGATAATGGTAGTCAGCAGTCATATTCCAGCATGACTGCTGCTCAGCATTTCTGTCAATTGTTTTTTTTTTGTGCCACAGCTTCCTCGTCTCGTGAGAGCCCTGCAGCAGCCGGTTGTCACAGCACCCCCAGCGCACCAGGGAGGCGTATCAGAACTGGTATGTAGATTTGAATACGTTTGGATGTCTTAGGTTTTTTAAAGGCTTCCCAATAATGTATTTAAGAGTAACAGAATGTGAATGTGCAGCCAGCAAACGTAGCAGAAGTTGAAAGCTTTGGAATATACTGAGTAAAACTTCTGCAATAATTGGTGTACTCCCGTCTTCGATTTGAAAGTGAATGCCGGGCCGTCGACTGCTCCACACTATCAGCGCCATGACATGGTGGCCGCGGTGGCTTGCGCGTCTATCACACTCTTCGCTGAGGTTAAAGGCTTTTGTCAAACGCTGTTCTCAGCTCAGCTGGTACTCTGTGCAGGATGGGAGAGGAGCCTTTCACACGTTATCAGACGGGGGCTGGGGGGCACCCTGTGACTCGATAAACTTTCTTCAAATATGATATGATTTCTTTCGGCTCGTCCAAACACCAGACACGTAGCCAGGTGTGTTGCCCGCAGGGTCCGGACCTCCTCTTACTCCTTTCACCATCTGTGGTGTTTTGTCATATGTGACCCCACAGGGGTGCTTGGGGGACATGAGATAGTTTGTTATCACATTAGTGTGACTGGGAAGCAGACATGTTACTTCTGTGGAAGAAGGGAAGGAAAAAACGTGTTCACATATTCCTATTTCTCACATGCATAGTAAGCAATTTTGTCATCTGCAACATTGAATTATTTTAACTGCACCACTATATTCTGAAAAAATGGCCTCAAAAATTTATTCAGTGCTCCTATAATTGTTATTTCTTATAAGGTGTATAAGCCTCTGCACTGTTTTATTGCCGCAATGCTGAGAGCAAGGTTCTTCATGGCTTGCTCGTATCAGTGTCTCACCTGAGACTGAGTGAAAGAAAGCCTGTCAAGCCTAAAGCTCACGGGTGCCTGGGTCTAAACCGAGTCTTCCACTTCGCACTTGTGCTAGCCTCGGTTGTGCATTCTTTCATCCAGACTCAGCTGAGACGCTTGTCTGAGCAAGCCGGCCATGATATCCCCCAAGATTATATTATGATTGGGGTTTAATGGCGCAAGAGCGACTTTGGCTATATTGCGCCAGACAAAATTAGTTAAGACGGCTATACTAGGAAAGAGATATTAAAGGTTTCATGGTAGAAGTTACAGCTGATATATATATCCGGTCTTTTTAAGAAAGTCAAAAACACGGTTAAGTGGCACTAAATGATGATCACCAAGCAAAAACTAGGATGAAATGGAAGGTAACCTCTAAAAAGTTCAGGAAAACTTTGTCGGCGATGTTGGTGATGAAATGTGCCATGCCATAAAATATGCTAAACTGTCAGTGCTTCCCCACAATGGGCACAGAGCTTTTCGTCTTCGCCACAAAGAAGATGTAGATGAGTCAGACGTGAATGGCCAATTCTCAGGCGGCATAAGAGAACCTCTAGTCGACGTTCCTTATGGAACGAGCTTTCCCACAGAGCCAATATGGGTTTAATGACATGAAGTTTATTGTTACACTCCGCATCCCACTCCGACTGCCATGCCTTCAAAAGTGATTTCATCAAAAGTGGCCTAAGGTCCTGATAGGGTAACCCAAGAGTTGTTGCCGAGTCCTTTGCACTTGCAGCCAGTTTATCTGCTTTCTCATTCCCAGGAATTCCTGCATGACTGGGCACCCAGCAGAATCTTATGGTGTGTCCGAGTTGGAGAGCCCGATTTATTTTAGACCTTATATGTAGTACAAGGAGGTTCTTTGTGGGAAGTCTCGAAGAAAGAGCCTGTATCACGCTTTGTGAATCGACAAAGAGGATAGCCTTTAATATGTTGTTACTCATGATATATTCAATGGCTAGAGAGACACCATAAAGCTCTGCAGAGAAAATGCTTGCCGTACCATCCATTCGCAAAGCTTTCGCAAAGGAACCAGAATATACGGCACAACCAACAGAAGATGAAGATTTCGACCCATCAGTATAGAATTCATTATAATCTCTATATCTCTCCTGCAATGACTGAAACTCCTGCTGCAGGGCTTGAGGGGAAATAGCCCGTTTATTATACTTTGTGAGCGACCAGTCGCAGAAGATCGGCACTTTGTCCCATGGAGCAACTTTTTCTTTGGGCTTTAGTATGACAGCATCCTTGAGTGGAAACTGAAGGGAGGCACAAAGGCTTTGAATGCGGAAGTTAATAGGACGAACAATACATGGTTTGTTTTCAAAAAGTTGGGAGAATCGACAGGTATGGATGGTACTGTAGGATGGATGTTGTGGGTTAGAATAGACCCTGCAAGCGTAAGAAAGGCTAAGGTACTGTCTACGCTTCTCAAGAGACATCTGAAAGGTGTCTGCATACAAACTCAACACAGGTGATGTGCGAAAAGCACCCGTAGCCAGTCGGAGCCCCAGGTGATGAACCGGATCCAGCATCTTTAGTGCAGATGGACTTGCAGATCCATACACAATTGCACCATAGTCGAGGCGAGACCGAACTGAGGAATTGTGGAGTCGCAGGAGGCAGCGCCTGTCACACCCCCTACGAGTTGTGGGACAACACTTTGAGAATGTTGACGACTTCAAGCATTTTCGCTTCAATTCCTTCAAATGAGGTACAAAAGTGAGATTCTTGTCGAGAATTATGCCCAGAAATTTGTGTTCCTGGTGAACAGGTATGTCAATGTGGTTTAAATGCAAAGAAGGATCAAAGGACGATCCCCGGCGGAGCGAAAAGGGAACGCAGACAGTCTTTTCAGGAGAAAAAGTGAAACCGTTTTCATCTGCCCATTTGCTCATCCTATTGACTGTAAGTTGTAGTTGTCGTTCACAGCTGGAGAGGTTGCAAGAAGAAACGGAGATCTGCACATCATCCACATACAATGAGTAAAACACAGACGGTGGTATCACACTCCCAAGACTGTTAATTTTTACAGCAAACAGAGTAACACTTAAACCTCCTCCCTGAGGGACTCCATTTTCCTGAGGGAACACATCGGACAGTGTAGAACCCAAGCGGACCTGAAAAGTCCGGTCGCTTAAAAATTATGTATACACAGGAGCATGCGGCCTCGTACTCCATAGTTGTGCAGATCCCGAAGAATTTCATACCTCCATGTGGTATCATAGGCCTTTTGCAGATCGAAGAATACCGAGACACAATGCTGCCGATGTACAAATGCCTCACGGATAAAAGTCTCCAAACGAACCAAATGGTCTGTGGCTGATCGTCCCTCCCGAAACCCACACTGATTAATGTCGAAAATATTTTCTTCCTCCAGAAAATACACCAGACGGCGGTTGATGAGCCTTTCATAGGTCTTCCCAAGACAACTAGTGAGCGCAATGGGACGGTAACTTGCCGGAAGAGAGGGGTCTTTACCAGGCTTCAGGAGAGGAATAATGTGGGCGCTTTTCCAGCATCGAGGGAAAGCAGCTACTTTCCATAGATGATTAAAAAACATAAGCAAATGACTTAATGATGCTGGGGACACGTGCCTCAGCATTTCGTAATGAATCTTGTCTGGACCTGGTGCAGACTGCTTTTTTACACCAAGCGCCACTTCCAGTTCGCACAAACTGAACGGTCTATTGTATGCTGCACGGTCATATCCTGACATCGAGATTGATTGCTTTTCAGCAGTAGACTGAAACTTCTTAAACTTTACACTAAAGTTGGAAGAACTAGATACATGCTGGAATTGCATACCAAGAACATTTGCCTGATCTTTGAGAGATACGGCAGGCAAGGGAAAAAGAGGAATTCGGAAGGGTTGGTAGTCTCCTCGGACTTTTCGCAGGCGGTCCCACACTTCCTTCGCTGGAACAAGACTATTTATAGAAGAGGCATATTTGGTCCATGAAACCCATTTAGCCTGTTTTCGTGTCCAATTCGCCTTAGCCCTACTTTTCTTGAATGCAATTAGGTTTCGATTGGTAGGGTACCGACGGAAAACTCCCCAGCCTTTATTCTGGTCCTTGCGAGTAGTTGTGCACTCCTTAGTCCACCACGGTTTGCACCTCTTAGGAAGATGTCCAGATGTTTGAGGAATAGATTTCGAAGCTGCGCTAATTATACATTCAGTGACATAAACTGTCGCATTGTCGGGGCTCATAGTACGAAGCAAAGATGAATCAATCACAGCCTCTAATTCAAAAATAGACCAGTCGGCATTCTCTGACTTCCACCTAGAAGGCGAGTCGGAATCGATGGAATCGGTTTAACGCTTTCTAAACTAATGGGAAAATGATCGCTGCCAAAAGGGTTGTTTAAAACTTGCCATGAAAAACATGGGAGTAACGATGGTGATGATAAGGACAAATCAATAGCTCTAAAAGTGTTATGGGCGGCACTAAAAAATGTTGCTTCTTTTTGGTTCAAAAGACATAGCCCGGATGATAATAAAAGTAGTTCAATGACTCCACCACGAGAGTCCTGTCGAGGACTATCCCACAAGGGGTGGTGGGAATTAAAATCGCCAAGAATTAAAAAGGGCTCGGGCAGCTGGCCGACGAGTCCCTAAAGTTCTTGCAAATGCAGCGGAGTGTTGGGTGGCAAGTAGAGGGATACAAGGGTAATGAGACGGTCAAGAAGAATTCGAACTGCAACTGCCTCAAGTGGAGTCTGTAGAGGGACTGGAGCACAGGCAACTCCACTCTGTACTACCACTGCTACACCACCTGAGGGGTTTGATGAAATGCGGTCCTTTCGGAAAACCTGATGACGATGTAGCACTTTTGTATGGGTGTCACTCAGATAAGTCTCCTGTAGGCACAAGGCCACAGGACGGAGCTCATCAAGAAAAAAATGTACGTCATCAATGTTACGAAAAAGGCCGCGACAATTCCACTGCATAATGCTAAAATTGTGGACCATTGCAAAGTTTATAAGAAAAAATAAAAATAACTATCAAGAGTAAGCAAGTTTTCTACGACTTAAAGTCTATCTTTACACGCGGAGCATTTTTCTTTTTAGAGGTGTCATTCGGCCTGCCCGTGGTGCCACCGGAGGCCGAAAGTAGAGATTCGGAACTCGAGTGGGGTCTGTCCTCGTCGGACCTTGACCCATTCTCGTTCATTGGCTCAGCTAGAGCCAAAAGGGGCTCCTCCTTGGAGGCCTGTAACCTCGACGGCTCCCCCGGTTTCCGAGGTCCACCAGTGGCAGAGGGACCAAGTCCTCGACCTCGTGATGGCTGGGACGGAGGAGCAGGGGGTGCAGAACCCTGTGCAGGGAACGCAGACCCCTGTGCTCGGGTGGATCCCGACGGACCGGCATCCACCCTGTCATCTCGGGGTGGAGCAGTGTGTACTGCTCCAGAGGTACCTTTCTTCTGCGACGGGGTGGCCCCCTCTGCTCGGTTGATGAATCCGAGCCTTTCGCACGGTTGGGGAGGGCACCTGCCTGGGCAGCTGAGATAGCACGCCCTGGAAGTTGCACCTTTAGTTTGGGACCAGAGGACTTAAGTGGTTGTGCAAGGTCCACATAAGACACTTGCGTTCCCACAGACGCCATAGGCGGTGCAGGTCCCCGGCGCACCACCTCGGCAAAAGAGCCTCTCTGGAAACCCAAGAGGCGACGCTTTGTTCCGGGATAGGAGATGTTTTCCTTCACCTTCATGGTCAAAATTTCCTTTTCTCTTTTAAAGTGTTCACATGACCTAGAATATGCAGGGTGCTTGCCTTTACAATTTACACATTTCATGTCTTGTAGCCAAATACTTTTTAAAATATTTTCTTACGCCTCCATTGCATTTCTTGATCTATAACGATTATGTAATTCAAACATTTTTTTGAGTAATGAGTTACTAGTAATCCATTACTTTTTTCACTTTAGCTGAGGTTTCTAAACTCAAAGAAATATTGTTCTACTAGAGCCACCAAACCGGCATGTCTGTGAGGTTCAGTTGCAGGAAACGTTTATTGAACTAGTCACCCAGGTATACAGCGAGAGATTTTTTTTAATTGAATTTTCGGGAGCACCAAACAGCGCTTGCAAGATTTAGAGGGTCAAGTTGCCGCGAAGCAATTGCTGTTATAAAAGCGATACTGCGGTTTTTTAAATAAAAAAAACTAAAATTAATCAGCAGGAAAACGGCACAATGAGCGTTTGGCCTATCTTTAGCGCACGTCGTGGGAAAGCGGTTTATTCTACCATCTTTCTGAGTGACAAATATGAGCCACGATGGCTGGCTTTTTTTGACTCAGCGTGACGCCCAGTCAATGAGTTTTAGACATAACACTCTCCGCAATTGTCTAGGAGTAGAGTAAGGTTGAAAACTGAAGAATCCCTGCACGATGGTGGACAGAACAGAACCGGCGCGGTTGGGAAGCTGGAACCTTTAAACAAAATGCCGGTTTATCAGGGCTGGGCAGTATCGCGATACAAATGAATCGCGATAGTATCTTAAAGATACTTTCGGGTATCTGTATCTCTGTATCGAGATACATTTGAAAAATGCATTTGTATCTCAGTAGTGAAATACATTTACAATGTATCTCTTGTATCGCGATGCTTTGCCAGACTTATGCATCTCGTTACATTTGTTGCCTTTTTAAGATAAATTTAAAGGATAAAAACATCTGTCTGGTGCAAGTTTCTCCGAAATTTATAATATGAACCCGCCTTATAACAGGATTCAATTCAGTCAACAACATTAAAAACAGTACAAAAAACTGTGGTTTAAAGCAGGATACTTGCAATAATAACAAAATCAGCTCCTCTCACAAAGCCCTACACTATTTCCAGTTTAGCAGAGCGAACGCTGTAAAGGAGTTCAATGGAGAAAAGGAACGGCTGTGTTGTCCAGTCCCCCACACTATGGGTGACTCAGAAGCACATACGACGACAGTTTGAACAGGGTTCCTTTCGGGCAGACGTCTTTTGACGAGCATGGTATGCAGTCTTCACCGTTCTGTAACTATGTGGCTCAACTACAATTACATGTATTTTTAGTGGCAATAATGATAAATAAAGAGTTCGAGGTAAGGGATAGTGCATATAATGGCACAACAAGAGCAGCATAAACATAAATTACCATTCGCATTCGCCACGAACTGCACCCTCCCCACGTTGCACCTTTCGGGAACATAAATTTTTTTATAGTGTCTGTATCTGTATTCCGAAATACTTTTTCACCACTTTTATCCCATAAATAATGGATATCCATAAATATCCATGAATAAATAATATCCCATAAGTAATGGATATCCCATTACGTAAAATACAACTGTATCTCAGTATCTCTATTTAGGCCTTAAAGGGTAACTGCAAAGAAAAAAAGTGTTTTTTTAAACAGCCTAATTGGGACAAGCATGTCACAAAACAAATGTTCCGCGAGAAAAATAATTTTTTTTTTTAGCTAATACTTACGCCACTGGACGTAATTTAGTCGGAGTCAGAACCTCTCCACATTTCAAACTCCCGCTCTTTCGACCCCCGCGAAGGAGAAGTACGCCCCGCCCCTCACTCTCCTTGCGTTGCGGAGTTGAACGACGCAGCGTCTCGACTTCCGGTAAGATCTGGCAACAACGCACGTTAAACATGGCGTCGGTATCGTTTTGGTTTAACGGGACACCAGAAGCTGCGCGGTTTGCGAGCACATAGCGAAGACGTGACCGGAGAAGTGCCCCTGTGATGTTCGCGGAAGACGGAAAGTATCATTCGTAATCGTCGTGTGTGCTTTGAAAGCGAAGGGAGTCACAGGGTCCACGAGTGCGCAACCACAAGCCAAGGTCACGACAGCGCTGCGTTGACTTCGGCGATCTCGTTCTGTTTGGTGCGACACGGCGATGCGACAAAGAGCTGAAATGTTCGTGGTGTGTGTGGTGCGGTGCTTGGAAGTAGACACCCACACTAACACGGAGCGCAAATTGGTTTTGTGGGGTTGATGTTCAACGGATTCAGTCCCGTCGTCGTCAGCTGATCCAGTCAAACTGGTCCGGGAGGACGCAGCGAGCGTTTTTAAAAGTAAATCTTCCTTCGATCCGTTTCAAAATGTGGAAGATTCCCGATGCATACCGTGAGTAAAAAGCTGCGGGCGTTTTCAACAAAATTACGTCGTTTTAATTGAACGATGAACTCCGAACTGTTGTCCTAAATCTGCCGTTTTTATGCTTCGTGTTGTTGGACTGCGTTTGCACAGCGACGTGTTGCGCTCATCGTGCGGTGTGAATAAATTTGGGCAAGATTTCGTACCTGCCCACAGATGCATGAACTGAGACCATTTTTCATGTAGTGAACATAGTGATTTTTTTATTTTGTGTGTCTAGTCGCGGACGTTCGGAGCACCCGGTGCGAATCTCGACGGCCTCCGGAGCGATATGACGAGAACGTAACTGGACACGTTTGTCGCTACGCGAACGCCCGATTGCCTCCAGCCAAATGGCATTCCTTTCGGGGCGACATGGCTGCTGGAAGGCTCGCTGTCGGGATCACTCATCTGACATCTCCGATAAGTCAGCATTTGCACGCGCAAGCGCAAAAAATAAAGCACGCTAAGCAAGCAAAGAGGAAAACGAAAGAACCGCGCTATGAAAGCCAAAACCCCGCGTCGCTTCCTATCACTAACACCTGCGACAGCCGCTAAACACACACTACTTCACTTCAAGAAGTCTCACTCAAGCACCTGGGTCAGCACGAAACACTGATCACTTCGATGAAACGATTAGTCGAGGTAGGCGAGACAGGCGGGAGCTGAGACTTCGGCGGCCATGAAAGAATGGCAAAGCTTTTGTTTGTTATGGTATGAATCCAAACGGAAGTGCCCGTTTTGTAAACCTTTTGTAAAGAATAGCAACTTTCATCACATGGGTTATTCTTTAAACGTAAAAATATGCTGCTCAAAAGGAAATTGCAACATTTAACAAAGGTTTAACAACCAAGATCTAAGCTGTCAATCAAACTCTTAGCCAATGAGAAGTATAGCAGCCGATTGGGAGTAACGTCACGGAATACCAACTTCGTGGCGCGCGATTTAAAACGGACGAAATAGCCGCAAACTAAAATCAGTCTCACGCAATAAATATTGCTGTAAATTTTTTTTTTCGCGGAAAAATTGTTTTTTGACATGCTTGTCCGAATTGTCCCAAAGAAAAAAACTTTTTTTTTTCTTTGCAGTTACCCTTTAAAACACATGTATCTCAGTATTGACATTCCTGAATACTTTTTGGAGTATCTCTGCCCAGCCCTGCTGTTTATTTATCTTAGAGTGAAGGGAAATAAGTTCCACTTCGTCGTTGCTATCATATGTAGTTCAAGGTTTGCACCACTTGTGGTTTGGGAACATGGCGGCAGTATGTTTCAAAACAGGGCGGCGGCATGTAAAGGAAAATGGCGTTCGATTAGTCTGTTGATGTTTGTGAAAAGCATGGTGGAGGCTTGAAGTCGCTGCATTCTCAATAAACAACGTCGAAGTTGACAGTCCGACGGTGCTCCTATTTACGTCAATGAGGGAAAAATTAATCCCAATATCAGCCTGTCAACCTTGTCGCTGTTGGTGCAAGAAGGCGACGACTTCAAACTTCCACCATTCTTTTTATACATAACATCGATTTTTCGTTCGACGCCATATTATTTTCTCGCCGGAACTGTGGCACAATCTCCAGCTCCCGGCTAGGTGGCGTACGTAGTACGGGGAGTAGCAAGCATTCGTGATCTGGCGCACGTGACTTCGAAACGCGATAACGTCTGCTTATTTCTGTTTAGAAAACGTTTGTGCAAATACACCGTAAGGAATTTGCTGCTACATGTTTAGGCAGTGGAGAGTTAAACTATCTAGGAAGGACGAGACGAGGCCATGTCCGCTGGCTCTTGACATGAAGCGCGTATCCTGCCGGCGCTTCGTTCTTCTTTATTCAATGCCTCTTGCCCCATCTCTCCTCCCCCGATAGAGGCTAAGAGGCCACAACTAAGGATATAGCAAGTTGCAAACACAACGGTACGCCAACAAATTACTGAACAGAAGGGACATGCGCACGAGGACCACATGTATACATATATGTACACACAATAACTAAAAGGAGTCACTCTGTGAACCTCTTTGGCTTTTTGATAATCCGACCGGACCTTGTTCTTACTTCGGCGCCCTTGGAAGCCGCGTCTGGCAGCGTTGTTCTTGACTCCGAGACCAGTGAGTGAGGTGACGTCTGCTCACTTATGTCTGACGGCAGCGGAGCGAGATGACATCTCTTTCTGTGCAGAAGTCCTTTCGGGATCTCTACGACGTACGACCTTGGTTCTGTCCTCTTTCCGATGACTTTAGCAGTTGTCGCCGCATTTCTAACCCAGACCGTGCTATCAAGAGGTTGGTTCAAGCGTTCACACACTGCATGTCGGCTATTATAGTTTCTCACTTGTTTTTGTTTTTCTTCCTTGTCTTTTTTTCTAAATTCCTCGTGATTGGGAAGTCTCGGAATAGACGTTCAGGGAAGAGGTTGTGGCGTTGTCCTTAATTGGCGGCCCATTAGCAGATCGGCAGGACTGTAGCCGCAGCTTCCCGGCGTTGTCCGGTAAGATAAAAGGCCAAGGTTGGGGTCATCAGACTTTTTCAGAATGTCTTTGACTACCTTACCATTCTCTCAGCTTCTCCATTGCCCTGCGGGTAATGCAGGCTGCTTTTGACATAGGTTATCTGGTACTTCGCAACAAAGTCTTGGAATAATTTTCCCGAATATTGAGGACCGTTGTCCGATCGGAGGACTTTAGGTATACAATGACGGGAAAATATTGCTTTGAGGTGACCAATTACCGCTTCTGGTGTTGTCTGCCTCAACGTGCATACTTCTGCATACCGCGAGTAGTAATCGACTACTAGGAGGTATTGTTGTTTGTTCAGTTCGAAGAGATCTGTCGCAACGCGCTGCCATGGGCGGTCTGGAAGTTTCGATGGTATCATGGGCCCTACCTTGGGACTTGTTCCCGAATACATCTGGAACAGTTCGTGACTAGCTGTTCCAGGTGTGTGCTGAGTCCTGGTTACCAGATGGACATCTTCGAACGTTCGCGGCATTTGCTAATGCCCAAGTGTCCCTCATGAAGTTTGTCTAACACCTTCTTGCGAAGTGGCTGGGGGACGAAAAGGCTGCTCGTCCTCACTAAAAGTCCGTCTTGTATGGTGAGGTTGTTTCTTTCGGAATAAAACGGTACCACTTCAGGAGCAACCTGGGCCTTTGTGGGCCAGCCAGTGGAGGTATACTCCCTCAGTTTCCTTCCGACCGGGTCTTCCCGTTGCAGTGTCGGAATCTTCTGTAAGTACTCAGTTGAAACTGGCAAGGAACCACTGATGGCTTGTACGTACGCCTTCCGTTCCTCTCTCATAGTTATTCCCGTCAAGTGTACCGGCGAACTGGACGGAGCATCGGCCGCACACAATTCTTTACCAGGAACATGGGAGATCGTGAAGGAAAAGCTCATGAGGCGAAGTTTAAACCGCTGTATTCGCGCCGGAATAAGGTTCAGCTCTCTTGATCCAAATAGAGGTACAAGCGGACAGTGATTCGTCTGAACGTGGAACGTAGTTCCCAGGAGAAACTTCTAAAAACGCTCCCACGCCCATGTTACGGCGTATGCCTCCTTTTCAATTTGTGCAAACCTGACCTCTGTGTCATTCAGTCCTTTGGACGCGAATGCTACGGGTCGCACATCTCCTTGTTTGTCCTGTTGTAGGAGTACAGCTCCGACGCCATACGACGAAGCGTTTGCCGAAACAATGAGGTGTTTTCCTGGATCATACAGAGTCAGGGTTGTGGCGTCTTGGATGTTTTTCTCTATTGCTTCCCAAGCACGCTGCTGCTGAACATCCCAGGCCCACTCTATGTCTCTTTTCAGCAGATCTCGTAGGGGTTTGAGTTTTTACGACATGTGTGGGATGAATCTACCGAATTGGTTCGCCATCCCGATGAATTGCCTTATCTCATGAACTGTGATAGGTGGACGCATTTTAGTGATTGCATCAACCCGTTCTGGATCCGGCAGAAGTCATTGGCTGCTGAATATGTGGCCAAGGAACTTGACAGAGGTCTTCTTATATTCAAACTTCTCATTAAGTGTGACACCTGCCGTTTTCAGCCTTTGAAGAACTTCTTCGAGCCTGGAGTCATGTTCCTTCTCGTTTGACCCCGTCACCAGGATGTCGTCCATATGACACAACACCGGAAGGCTCTCCAAGATGGGGTTAATCTTCCTTTGAAAGTGCTCAGGTGCATATGAGATCCCAAATGGAAGCCCTTGAAAGCAGAACCGACCAAATGGGGTGATGAAAGTTGTCAAGAGTTGTGACTCCGCCGCCAGCTTGATTTGCCAGAAGCCTGCCTTGGCGTCCCGTTTCGAATACAAAGGTGTGTTTGAAAGACGGCCCAAGGTTTCTTCCACTGATGGCAAGACCAGTTTCTCGCGCTCAATGTTCTTGCTGAGCTCTGTCAGATCTACACTTACTCTGACATCTCCATTCCACTTAGGAACCACCACCATTCCAGAACATCACGCGGTGGGTTGTTCTACTCGCTTTATGATCCCGCCCTTTAACTTTTTTCTCAAGTGCTCCTCAACTTTTGATATCAGAGCCAAGGGTACACGACGGGACGTGTTTACTGAAATTGGTGTGGCATTATCAATTACCTTAATCTTGTATTCCAACTTCATTATTCCTATACCAATGAAAAGTTCCGGATATTTCTGTTGATGATCGGCAGAAGTGAGATCGGTAACTAAATGCATTAATTTGACAAGTCCAAGGTCTGTGCTAGCTTCACGTCCCAGAAGCGGTTCGCAAGGTTCGTGACAACATAGACGTTCTGATGTATCAACTGTTGACCATGTTGAATCGTGGCCCCGAACTTCCCAATGACTGTTAACATCTGCCTTGCGGGTCCGAACAGTGGCCGCAGTAGGCTAGAGGTTTTTGAAGCTCGATGCCGCATCTTCCGGTATGGCACTGACGTCGGCGCCTGTATGAATCTTGAACTAGACGACCTTTTCATTGATTTTGAATGGGACTCTTCAAGCCAGGCCAGCAGAAGATTTAACACGTCCGAGCGGCCATTCTTCTTGGTTTGTCTCCAGGTTTACTTCCTGTATGGACTTTCTCCCGCATACCTTTGTCCAATGTCCTTTTCTGACGCAGTTTAGGTACTTGGAACTGATTGCAGGACACTCGGAGTTTGTGTCCTCCAACTTGCCACATCTTCCGCAGGTAGGAGCTTTCGCGTCCTTTCTTGACTCTGAATTGCGCGGAGCCCTCCATTTTTCTTGTATTTTATCAAGAACATCGACGACCATCTCCTTTTTTTCTGTTTGCTTGTGCCCTTGGACCGCTGCTTGTTGCTTGTGAACGGCTTCTTTCTGTCGATTTCGTGTGAATGCAGCTTAGAGTGTGAGGTTGGGGTCTCTCTGCAGGCTTTCAGAAAGGGAGTTATCTGACAGTCCAACTACGAAGCGATCTCGAACCAGTTCGTCCTTCAGAACGCAGTAGTCACAATGTTTTATCAGGTGATGTAGACTGGTTATAAGCGATTCCACTGACTCTCCAGTCTCTTGCTTTCTTTGATGAAATTTCGCTCGTTCGTGGATGACGTTTCGCTTTCCAACGAAGTGATTATGAAACAATTCCGACACTTTCTCGAAGTTTTGTTTGTCGGCTTCCGAGAGGGATGACGCCTCTAGAACATCTTCGGCGTCATCTCCGAGGAAATATACAAGAGCATCTATCTGTTCACCCTCATCGGCGTTGACGAGCTTGGAGACCTTTCGATAGCGGTTGAATCTGAATCGAACCAGTTCGTCCTTCAGAACGCCGTAGTCACAATGTTTTACCAGGTGATGTAGACTGGTTATAAGCGATTCCACTGACTCTCCAGTCTCTTGCTTTCTTTGATGAAATTTCGCTTGTTCGTGGATGACGTTTCGCTTTCCAACGAAGTGATTATGAAACAAGTCCGACACTTTCTCGAAGTTTTGTTTGTCGGCGTCCGAGAGGGATGATGCCTCTAGAACATCTTCGGCGTCATCTCCGAGGATATATACAAGAGCATCGATCTGTTCGCCCTCATCGGCGTTGACGAGCTTGGAGACCTTTCGATAGCGGTTGAATCTGTTGTACCACCTTGGCCAGTCGCCCGGGTTGTGGAAATCGAAAGTTGACGGTGGGGTGATGGTGTGAGTGTACATCATTGTCCGAGATGCCGCTGCCGCCTCTTCCCCCTGGCTCGTCCCAGCGGAAAACTCTCGTGAACTGCTTGGCGTGTTTATGGTGAAACTCTGTTCCACTACCCAGCCACTTCTGACACCATGTAGCAATATCTAGGAAGGGCGAGACGAGGTCATGTCCGCTGGGCTCTAGACATGAAGCGCGTGTCGTGCGGGCGCTTTGTTCTTTTTTATTCAATGCCTCTTGCCACAAGAGGCACCTAGTGCCTCCGACGTGGGTGAGAAATTTATCACGCCGGTACGATGCTCATCCAGATCGAAATGGGCGGAGGCGTGGTTTGAGTCGATGATTCCTGGGTTCTGCAGCCCAAGTTTTCACTCCGCGTTTGTCTCCTGACGTGTTTAGGTTTGAAGCCGAATGTGCTAATGAACATGCGCTGGCCTCGTTCAGCAGTTGGAAGAACAATGGCCGGGCTAGAGTGAACAGGCGCGATCTCTTACGGCCTTTGCACGGGGAGTAGTTTCTCCCTGCGACGGGAGCCCGAAGGGGTCGCTGTAACCCTACCACACCTACAGCGCTTTAATTCCTTCTGAGAGGCACCTCCTCCTCACCGTGTTGTCCTCTTTGCTCCGGGGCTGAGTTGGAGAAGTTTCTAAAGTAATTACACCCACAGGTTATGAGGCCGTCTGCCTGCAGGGACTTATGCGAAACACCTCTTTCTCTTTGTCTTCTGAAGAAACGAGTTTGTATTGACAAGCATTTAATTATGGTAAGCCGAAACGTATTTCAATCGGCTCACTACAGTTATTTCAAGCAAGTATAATTGCACACATTTTCTATCGCAGTGGTTGGGGAACAGTTGTTCAGGATGGCTCAGGTGGTGTTGGATATAGTATACGGTCGCACCCCCACGTGACTAAAAATTGCTCCTAGGCGCGAGTGAAGGCCATAGGAAAAAACTGCTATCTAGCCCGGTCATAGAAGAACATGCACGGCAGCACTGAGCATCTCGCTTGATTTTATTTCGCCACACTGATTGTGGGGACTCCCAAAAAATTACACCATCTTCCCGAGGGGAACCATGGGGTGATGCGGAGCATCGTGTTGGTTCCGAGGAAAGAGTCAGTTGCGTGCTGACGTCGAGAGATGGCGCCACCGACTGCCCTAGCGTTACCCCCTACGCGAGCCTTCGTCGCGGCTAGCGGCAAAGAAACTTGGAACGCTCGCCGCTCGCCGTTTATTTTTTTTCACACTTGAAGGAGAGGAGACTAGAGGAGGAGAGTTGCGCGTGCGCGCGCGGTGTGAGGAGAAGCGAACGCACGCGCAGTGCACGCAGCTGGTAGAGAGAGAGAGCGGAGAGAGTAACGCGCAGCTGTTGGAGAGAGGGAAGGAGGAGAGTTGCGCGTGCGTAGTTCGAGTGCCGACTACAACGCCGACGCCGCGGGACATAGACCCGAGCAAGAGATGCTCCGCATCTAAAATGAAAGGGAAGCGGAAGGAAAATTCACGAGTTGTGATCCTGGACCGGCTTGCTAGAACAGCGTCTCAGCTGACACTGAGTGAAAGAAAGCACTGCAAAGGGTGGGGCGCGCGAGTGTCTTGAGACGCGGCTTGATTCCCGCTCAGCTCGTGCGCTGGCTTTGGCAGTGCTCTCTTCCCCCAGTCTCAAGCTGAGACGCTGTTTCTAGCAAGTCGGCCCTGGCTGCTTATTATTAGTTCCAAAGGGCAAGAGTCGCGGTTGGTGTAAAGCGCAAAGTGGAAGCTTGGAGTCGTTGCATTATTAACCGTGAAAGTTGATCGCCTGACATCATTCTTATTTCAATAATTTAAATAAAAAGTAATCCAAAGAAAGACAACCTAGGGAGGGTTTCGCCCATGTGCAACGCCTTTGATAGCGCACTTCATGGGAAAGGGGTTTATTAGACCATTTTCCTGAGCCTCAGATTTGAGCCACTATGACCAGCTGTTTGTTGCCTTACCGTGAGGCCCAGTCACTGCGGTTTGGACAGAACACTCTCCCTAAGTTGTCTACGAGTAGAGTAACGTTAAAACTGAAAATCTCAAATCACTGCACGATGGCGAAAAAAAAAAACAGAACCGGCGCAGTTGGAAAGCTGGAACCTTAAAAAAAAATGTCTGTTCGTTTACCTTAAAGTGAAGGAAAACAATTCCTCTACGTCGTAGCTATCATATGTATTTCAATATTTGCACCTTTCGTGGTGTCGGAACATGGCGGGCAGCATTGAATATCTTATTCATAGGCACTAGATGTTTTCGCTTCTCGTTTTTTTTTTCTCGCAAGACTAACTGATTCACTGCAAGAACGAGGAAGAAGCGCGAGGAAATATTTGAGACGAAACTCCTCTGCGTCAGGGACAGAATCAGCGCCACTTTTCCTAAACTTCTCAACCTCAAATTTCAGCCACCTTTCAAAAGATGGCGCAAGTGCGCGCCTTCTGCTACAACAGAAGTCCTTTTTAATATTTAAGACAATTGGTATGCTTTAAAAAATTACAATGATAGAAAGTGATTTTAATTAGAAATGAAAAAGCCTTATTAAATAATCGTTGCTTAAATAGCTGTCCTCTTCTCTGAAACCGGTTTCTTGCTTACAGAGTCAAGCTTGAAAATAGTCCCACAATTTAAATCTTTTTAAAACAAATCTGAATACAAATACAACAAAACCTGCCATGCCAAGAGCAAGCCCAGGTCCTCTAGCATACAATTAAAAAAAAAAGTAGATCAGGTGCCAGAATAATATCTGAGAAAACCAAGAACGCGTTAAGGGAATTTTTTGAAATTTATCACAATCCAGTGGTGTTTACAAAGAAACAACTGGAGTTGCACTTCTAATATATTTTACGCTGAGTTCCTATGTTCACCAGGAGCATGCCCTTAAATGTCGTGGCTGCCTTATGACGTGGAAATGAGTTACGACACTTCAAAATAGCATAAAAAAGGCTCTTTTTGAATATATATAAAAAATGTGAGTAGGAAAAACACGCATTCACGGAAATAGACGAGTTCCTCCTCTATTAAAAAAAAATAAATAAGAACGCGTCTTGGATGCATTACAAGTTTACAAACTTGGAATGCATAGAGTTATGTCTTTGAAAATATCAAAACTTGCACTTTTTGTTTTCTTATTATACGTTAAATTTTAAAAACTGCATATCACATTCTAATCTAAAAGAGTAACAATGAATTGGCAATTTATTTGCTAAAAAAGAACGAAATACGTGGCACGCGCACAGACGCGACATTCGCAACGCAAACAGGAGCGTTAGCACAGCTGCCACCGGTATTATGGTTGGGTCCATGAGACCGCCGCCTTAATAGCGCAGGGATGTTTTATTAGCTAGAATTATAGCTCTTCAAAACAACTAAACGAAAAAGTTTACTCAGGCAAAATATTAGGGTACAGAATTATGAAGGTGCAATGTGAGAACAATGTACACGAATAGCGATGTCTCAAAAAGTTGGGTTTGATTTTAAAACTAAATGCAAACACATATAGATTTTGAAAAAACCTTTTGTGTTGTGAAAAGTTCCTATCGGCTTTGGCAATTCACCATACTCAGGCTCAGAAATGCGTTGGTAAAGATAAGGCCCCGTGAGTTCGTGATACTTTTCATGTCAGTGATATTACCGTGCTTTGGCCTCACGAAACTGCAGGATATTTGTTATTTAATATTGACATTGCTCTTTTTAGGTGGTGATTGTAGGGTGAAAAATATATATGGGTATTAGTAACTAAGAACACAGTTTTTGCAAGAAGTGAAATTATGCATGCGAGCTGATTAAGAAACATGATAGTATAAAATTGTCGGAGCAATTTGACTGTATCACCAACGGGCTCAAGTAAAGTATCCTGGAGATGCTCTCACAATTTCGCGGTTGATACAAAATGACCTGGAAATATTATCAGGCATTCATAATAACAACAGCGCAATGACAACAACACGTTATGTTATTATGATGCTTCACCAAGTCGCCCAAGCTACCATCCTCACATGCTACATTAAAACTGCGAGGGAATTGCGAAGCTGGCAAGCAATCAGATGTTAATTAGCATCTGGCAAATGGGGTTTTCCTACGCAACGCTAGACTCTGCGCCCACAAATATGGGGGATGTTGTGATTGTAAGATACTGCTGTGCGGCAGGTGATCAACAACATTAAAATGGCAGCTTCAAAAGTTAAATACCGTTAACATTTAAGCAAATGCATGGAAGGGCATGCTCCGTGGTGTCCTATATTGTGTTGCCGAAAAATATATATGCAGCCTTATTCAGTAAAGTTTTTTTTTTTTTTTTAATTTCACGAACAGAGATATAACATGGCAACAAATTACACGTGAACAGGATTTTCACGGTGATAAAGACAAATACGTAGGTGGATTGTGGGTTTATTGACCTCTGTGAATACAGGGTGTGTGCCTTTCGCTGTTGAGAGAAAATGTTTTCTGGACTCGGCTTTTACAGGTCGAAGTTCACAGCCACGGCTTCAATCTGCACGTGGGCATTCTGGAAAGGTATACAAATACTTTTAGTTACGTGGGCATTATGGAAGAGGCAAAATGAGTCAGTTACAGTACTCTGCAACTTCGCGACATTCAGCAACGTCCAATGCACTTCTGAAGCGCCAGGGGCGGGGGGGGGGGGACATAAGTATGCCTATGATCAGGCCTGTTCTCATGACTTAAAAAAAAACCGATGAATCACTATAAGGCGTTCCTGGGCGTTTAATATAATAGATTATATTGCCTAATCACGTTTTAAAAATAAATATTTACTGTACTCCTTAGTTTTTAGATTAATTGCCGGTCACGTGTCGTCTATACTTCTCAAGAAATAAAGAAACACAAATTTGAGAACGGGAGGGAAAGAAAATAATCCAAGATTTTAAAATCTATCATGCTTTCCCGATTGGTATTGCAATACTACTTCCATACTCATTGTCACCTCAAGGGAAAAGCAAAATTTGCACCTTCTCCATACGCCGCGGGAAGTAGTTCTTGCAAGATATGGTTGTTGGAGGAAGCAACGATACTTTTCGCGTTTGGAACGTGTATGTCATGATACGGTAACAGATATCTAATCTAAAATGCACCTACATATATGTTAATTATCCACATAAAGAGAGACATTACAAAAGCTCTGGAAAGTGCCGGACTCTTATTTTTTTTTTTACAGCGGTTGTTGTGAGAACGAGAATGATTTCCCACTTCGCACTTTATTTCGGTCGGTGACCCCAACGAAAACTAATAAAGGCCCAATATTTGATTGTGCACATCGATTGTGTGTAGTATTAGAAAATGACTGGATGCGAGAACGCAGATTTGGGCAGAGGTCGCGTTGGTGCTCGTGCTTATCAAAACATTTTTTAATGCCTTACGTTTGTGTCTATGCTGTTCCTGAAACTTCTGGCACATTCTTTGGCAGAGTATTGAACAAATGCACGTGAAAAAACCAGTGCAAGGATTCAGAAACATATTCAAGCGTTCTCATGTAAAACTCAGGCGTGGATTTTGTGGTCAAATTTTAAGGTTGACCAGAAAAATATATATTTCTAGGGAACATTATTGGAATAAAAGAAAACAAAAACGATAAACTTAACTCTTTTTTTGCTTTCAAGAGCTCGATTATCGCAGCGGCGAAGGCGAAAACTGACGTTTCTCCCATCCGTCGGGATCGCTTGGTTGACGCTCGCTATTTGGTCATTTCTTAAACTACTGCACTAGGACTTTCCTGTGTCACTTTCAAAATAAATTATATTTTACCAAGTTATATGCAAAATTTGCCTTCTAAAATTATTTTGAAAACGAAAAGGTCAAACTACCTCTATTTGATGGTGTTAGGCAAAGTTTGGCAAATTCTTAAGTGCGATATTTTTTAGATAGTTTAATGACCTTGATATCACCAGAACGTTAAACTTGGCGATTTCTATTGTAGACAAATGCAATATTATATGCACACAAAAAGAAACTTGTTATTTACGCCCGAATAAGCAAATGCCTTGAAAAATTAACAAGTTTGAAACTGATTTTCTTAAAAAAGCTGTATTTACTTTATGTTTTATGTCGGTATGATTATGGCTTACTAAAATATAAATCGAAAATATAGCTTTTTATTTCTTTGACCACAATTTAAGCTCGAATCTTTTCAGTTGTGCGTTATGACTACTTGCTTGCATGGATAATATTCTGACCAACATTTTGGAATGAGTATGTTTAATCACACAACATAAAAATCTAACATGCAAGCTTAAAAATAATTGAAATTGGGCGTAATGCGAAGTAAAAATTACTTCACTCCGCAAAATAGCTTGCCCTTTACAAACTCCATTTGATGATATTCTAGCTTTATTTCTAGCCATATCAAGAAAATACTATATTTTATATTTGTGTCTAATGAGAGATTACTATCTTACCTTCTGATAATAAAAATAAAGAAAAATATAAATGAAGGTTTAGAAAATAACTCTAAGTATTTTAATTTTAGGAACATTCGCTCATTAAATACATACAGCATATCCTATTTTGTAAATATAATAATTAATTTGTATGCACTAAATGCTATGTTTAATGTTTGTGGTAATATCAAGCTCCTTAAAATATTTTTAATAGGATACAGATAAGAACTTGCAAAACTTTGCCACAAATTATCAAAAGGAGATGGTTCGATATTTAAAAAAAAATCATTTTAAAATAACATTTTTAATATGCATTAAGTGTAAATAATTCTGTTTTGAAACTGGCACAAAAGAATCCTAGTGCAATAGTTTAGGAAGTGAGAAGATAGCGAGCGATCAAACATGCGATCCCGACAGGTGGCAGAAAAGAAGTTTTCGTTTCAATTGAGGCATGGTATTGAGGTAGAATTTATAATTTTAAGCAAGATATATATGTTCGGGGCTATTCTTTAAAAGAAAGGGAGTGCAAACGCGAATTAAGGTAAATATTTTAAAATGCTATTAACTATTGAAGCGACCAAGGCAAAAAATTACGTTTTTCCCACCGGTCGGGGATTGCAAACTTGACTGCACGTTATTTTCGAGAATGAAACTACTGCACTAGGACTCCTCTGTGACGCTCTTAAAACCGATTTCATTATGTTTAGTTTACGTAAAAATATTGCATCTTGATATAAATTTGAAAAATGTCACAGTACCTTCCTTGTTAATTTTTGACAAGCTTTAGAAAGGTCTTAGGTGTGATTGCGTTAATATATCTTAATTATCTTGATGTCACCAGGAAGCTCTAATTTTAAAGTTAGGTATACAAAATTTCAAATACATAATACACATGAATAAGCGAATATTTCAAAAACCTGGCAAATATAGGACATATTCTGCAAAACCCCAATTTGCTTTATATTTAATTATTAGCAAGGTATGTCTGTTACTTACCAGAAAATATAAATAGACGACAGTAGTTTGATGGTATATGACTACAATAAAAGCTTGAACCTTGTCAGTGGTGAGTTGTGACTGCGTCTCTGCATAGGTGCTATTCTGACCAATACTATGTCATGAATATTGTTAATTGCGGAGTTGCGGAGTTGCAGAATTGCGAAGTTGTGAATTAAAAGTCATTTTATTCCGCAAAAAAGCTTGCCGTTTCACAACGGACATTTCAGAAGTACCAAGCTTTATTCCCGTTCATATAAACAAAAATACAATGTTTTTAATTTATATATTATAAAAAATCACTGTCATATCGTGTTACTACCAAAATTATGCAAATAATATGCGGAGGTTTTTTTAAAAACTTGATCGCGAATTTGATATATTTTCGAAACATTTTCCCATTGAATGTGTATGTCGATAATTATGTGTTACATTTAATGATACATTTGTATGGGATAAACCTAGCTAAATATTAGCTTCTTGGTGTTATAAGTTCCATTAAAATATTTTAGGTAGGTCAGACGTAAGAGCTTGCCAAACTTTGCCGAAAATAAATAAGCATAGTCAAAACTATTTTGAAAGTGCCACAAAAGAGTTCTAGCGCATTACTTTGAGAAGTGACAATATAGCAAGCGGTGAAACGTGCGACCACGAGAGGCAGGAGAAAAGTTCTCACCTTGGTCAATAACTTGAAAACAAACATTTCGCCGAGCACGCCGTTTGAGCTATATCTTTTCAAGAATGGTACCAAAATATTTTTTCGATAAAAATTAAATGTTGGACCCAAAAACCGCTAGCGAATTGAGATTAAAACATCCATATTGTAAACACGATCCAATAAAACAAAGCGTTATTTACATTACCGTGACAAGTAGATTATTGCAAAAAGAGCCTACTAGCGCTTATGGATCCGTGCTCGTGTGAGAAGTAAAGCGCCTAATATTTCCAGTCTAATAAAGTATGTTAATGGCACTTGTGTTGATCACTAAATAATTATAAAATTCCAATATGTGGTACGAGATTCGCCTCCTCTTAGTTTACAAATATTAATTATTACGTGGCATATAAAATCAAGCATCAACAGGGGCAACAAAAACTGCTCGCTTGCTTTGCACGCGACGATCTTTCTTTCTCAGGCTCTACTATTATATGAAATATGCATATCTTCGCATTAGTACGTTTTTGGTCAAACTAGCAGCAATTCGTTTTGAAATTGAAATTAAATTACGTCACAATTACTAATGGCGAAAATTTACATGGACATTACGGAATCAATGAAAAAATAATTAAATATAATATGTTACTTGTAACGGATTGTTTATTAAGCCTGGCTATGATAAATGCATAAAATGAAAAGGAAGTATTCCGCGTATGATAAATATACATAATAATATTAGCGTGTTTTTTCTGGTCGGTAATGCATTTGAGACTTGTTATAAATTAGGCACTAAATTAAAATACCAAATAAGAATTAGCGATATGTTCAAACACTTAATAAAAGGCCTTTCAAAGGTAGCAAGGTCTTCTAATGTCTGGAAAATTCTTCATTTGGAAAATTTTAAATACATTTAAGTTTGTAGGAATGTGTATTCTTTTCATACAATCTAAAGCATTCTAGAATACCTTGCTTAAATATAAACCTTGTCTCTTAAAATGACGGCGATAAATAATACCAATGAATGTTGACCCGTAGTGTTAAGTCGCGTTGCCTTCATCTAGGACAGACAAACGGTTTGTATCGGCGCTTAATTGTAACTGCGTAACTCCGAAACGTGCCCGATCGTTGCCTTCGGCAACTGTAGGACGCATGTTGTCTAATACTTTCTTTTAAATCGAGAAAGGATTTATTGCGGGCTCAATTCACTGTTAACAAATTATAAAAAAACACCTTTAGTTGAAAATAAGGATCTTAATAAATGTATTTTTTGGGTTATAAGTAGGGCCGGGCACTTAATGAATTAACCTACAATTAATCCATTAATGCTTTAATCGCGATAATTTCTTAACTGGTTAAAGGTTTGAGAAACAAAAAAGTAAAAATTCGGCACTTTCACCACGCAGAGGTGGACGAGTACATCTGTGTGAAGGCACACCTTAGGTGTCATTTTGTGCCGAAGTAAACTGTAGGGACGAGATTTGTAACTCTAAACAAGCTGTGAAGGTTATACGTATCTCAGCCGCTTCAACGCCGTGCGAGTGCACGTTTAGCGCAGCAGAGACAATTGTGAACAATCAATGCAGTTCGTTATTGCCGTAGAATATCAACGAACCTCTTTGCTTCTGCGGCTCAAGTAATATTTTGTAAGCGTGGGTGGTTTTTGACTGTTGTCAACTACACTTCGATGTTGACTTAAAATTCAAAATTGTACATTGTTCATCACATATTCAGCAAAAGCAACAAACGTATGTAACTGTGACTTTTAAAAATATTATGCATGGATGGGAATGAACGAAACCGGTAAATTGATTAATAAATCAATTAAAGAGTAACGATTAATCGGGTTAAAAATTTTATTCGATGCTCAGCCCTAGTGATAAGATGCTGTGTGGTGTCGTATTTAAGACGCTAGAAACGACAATGTTTTCTTCATGTTGAAATAAAACATGAATTGTGTTAAGTACTGATGTCATGGCTTTATAAACGTTGAAATATTTGTCGCAAAGTCTGTGCCGCATAATCACTATTGGTGTTTTTATCGTTTTTCTTTTGTTTTGTTTTGGGCTGATCGAACGTGGAAATATACCGTAAAGTATCCGAGCAAACTGTATTAAAAAGTGTCGCCTTTGCTAAGTTTTATATATTATGACATGTGAGATAATGCATCTAGTAGTTGTATCTTATGTAAGAATATTTCCACTTTATGACGCATTTTTTTATGAAGGGATATAAAGAAACTGACAAATTCTTTTTGAGGCATAGCGCCCTTGACAGAAACCACCACGGTTTCTGTCAAGGGCGCTCAGTGGAAAGTAAGCTTGTATCATTCTTGGAACACACTTTGCCTAAAGTCACTTCCAAGTTGACACTATTTATTTCGATTGCACTAAAGCTTTTTATATAGTAAATCATAAGTTGTTTCTTGCCAAATTGTTAGCATTGGACATGACAAGCTCGTTTTGCAGTTGGTTGTCAAGATATCTTTGTGAAAGACCAGAGTGCTTTACGAAGGGTGTTTGTCTACCTCGTATCTTTTAAATACTGAAGTGCATCAGAGGTACAATCTTGTGGCGCTGTTCTTCAGTAGTTTTGTCAATAAACTGGCAGATAGTGCGCAGCATTCAGGGGTGCTGCAGTTTGCAGTTGATGTAAACGTTTATCGCGAAGTTCATGCAAGTACTGACTGCCAGATGATGCAAGACTACCTGTTCTGGAAGTTCTAAATTGGTGCTTGAAAAATAATTTGGCACTTAACCCCAATAAGACCGATCGATGTTGCTTCCTATACCCTTCAGGCAAACTGCATTGAATACCCGTATACCATGTTAGGTTCAGCTATCGCGAGGTCGGATACTATTCGTGACCTGGGAGCGCTGTTTGATTCCCGCCTCTCGTTTACTGAGCATGTTTCAAAGATTGCGAATGACTCTTATCAGGTGCCAGGCGTTATTTCCAGAATGACGCGGAATTTTCGTACTCACGCTAGTATGACTAATCTATTTCGCGCCCTTGTTTGTCCAAACTGGAGTTTTAATCAGTCATTTGGAATAATGCCCCTGAATAAAAAAGGTCGCGACATCTTCTCCCTCCTCCTCTGACGAGCACACCTTTTATCTTTATGTTTTGCTTTTTTGCACCCGCGCGTCGACTGTAGCGCCGCCTGGTTTGGCCGAAGATAGCAGACGGCCTTCCTATACTTGAGTCAGAGCGCAGTAAAAGGCTGAAAGACACGGAAATACACACACACAGGCTAAAAGCGCACTGTCACGGTCTGCCAGCCTTGAATAATGTGCTCAGAGAAAGACGATGAAAGCCGTGACGTTGCACAGTCTGCGTTATTTGAATGGCGACATGAATTCATAGCATGAACTGCACTCAGACAGAATAGGGAATAGGCATTCTTTCTCCCTCCTCCTCTGACGCGCACACCTAATTTATCTTTATGTTCTGCTTTTCTACACCCGCGCGTTGACGGTAGCGCCGCCTGGTTTGGCCCTAGATAGCAAGCGGCATTCTTCAAAGGATGTCGCTACTTTTCCGTTTAAAGGGGCTTTAGTTTGGTACACCATTGGAGACATAGTCATGTATTTTAAAGCAGCGCCATCTCGTACATATTGTTTATGATCGATCAGTTGGGAGGCGCATGTATTTTGATTATGAATACAAACTTAATCTGCGTGATCTTATAACCTTGCAGGAAAGAAGATAAACGTGAGACATCGTATTTTAGAGCGCTGCTCTTAGGCGCACGTTTCCGACTTGAGCGGCTACGCCGTCTCCATCCCCGTCGGTGTAACCGCGCGTTGCATTATGGGACTGTTTCCCATAATGACGTCACACGTGACGTCCCGTGTTACGTCACGAAGGTCATGAGTGACGTCATGTGAAGCCACGTGCGACGTCACGAGGGTCACGAGTGACATCACGAGGGTCACGAGTGAGGGGAAGGAGGGAATGAGGAGGAAGAAGAGGGGAGGAGGTGGAGGAGGGGAGGAGGGGTAGAGGAGTAGGCAGGAGGAGGAGGAGGAACGAAGGAGGAGAGAGTAGGAGAAGAGGAGGGGGGAGGGGAGAAGGAGGAGTTGAAAAGGAGGAGAGGAGGAGGAGGAGGGAGGGAGGATGAATAAGGAGGAGAAGAGGAGGAGAAGAGAGCATTTCCCCGCTAAATCTGGCAAAAAATGTTTCCGCTAAATTTAGCAGAAATTTTAGCGAAAATATCCCGCGTAATTTCCCCCTCCGTACCTTCCCCTCCTCCTCCTCAAGAGTTGCGCTCTAATTTGGCATTAGAGAGAATTGTAAACGTCTTTAATTTTTTTTTTTTTTTTGCATAGGCTAGTTTGTGAACGCAATGTTTGATGCACCCTCGCTTGTACGATCGCTCGTGTACGATTTTCATTTCTTTTTACTCGCATAAAGTTGGTGTCCAGTTTTCAATGACTCGCCGGCAGCTCCTTTATAATAATGATAGGAGTGATTTAGACTTGTTTTCTCCCCTCATATCATTTAAACGAGCCTTGATGGCCGCTTGATAAACAGCTGTGGTCTGTTATTTTTATGTAGTTTTGTTGATTTACTTTTACCCTTCCTAAATTACGTACTTCTTGTTTGTTTCTATCTGGTATTTTAGTGATTGTGATATGTGCACACTATGAAGGCCTCAAGCTGTTTCTGGGCACATTAATCAGAATACATTCAAATTCAAATATTGAATGTAAGTCAACTTCTGTGTCACTGCAAAACGTTATCTTTTTTTTCCTTCAAAAAATATATTTGTGGTGAAGGAGACGAAGTCGTAAATTAATATTAATGAAGGGGTAATAAAGTGACGACTGCAAAATTAACAGCCATGTAGCAGCAGTAATAATTTCTCGGTTCTTAAAGCACATGCACAAAACGCTGGCGCCTGGATAGGGAAGCAACAAAAACAAACAGCTTTTCTTGGCTTATTTTGCGCATATTTTTTTTTTCAGATAGTCGATCCATCTGCTTCTTTACGAACTTTTAAAGCTGTATTTTTTTATCTTACCGCGGGTAGCCTTACCACCTGGAGTGCTGAGCGTGCAGGAAAGTTTTCAGGAAAATCTGAAATGAAAAAAGTTGTTTATCAGGTGGTTCATATTGGTTCATATTTTTTTGTTATAACACTAACACAAGAACCCAAGACAAGAAAACAAGATGACAAAATTACTCACATTCGCGGTATATTTTGTTCATCTCATCATAGTTATTCCAGTTGGTCAGGTATACTGTGGTTTTGGCAACTGACACGAAAAAGTATAACACAAATAATGCTGATTAATCATAAATCGAAACGTTTAGAACAAAATTAGATATATAGAATTAAAATCGTGTCTTGGCAATGCCTATTGCAAGTCTCATAAGATGCTATAAAAAGATCTACTCACTGCACAATATTTTATTGTGGTCAAGTATTGTTCAAACCTCTTGCTTCATACTTTAAATCAATCAATCAGTCTTCAATCTGTCTTTATTTGTGGCCTTATTGCCAATGGTGCCCCATACAAAAAGCTGCGATTGGCAGCTTGACGGGGTCGGGGGTTCAAAATAATTCTTAAAGCCTTGCTTCCAACACAAATGATGTGAGAACTGAAGATTCATGGAAACAACAGGCAGATCTACTCTTTTGTGTGGTTAGACGTTGGATCAGCGGAATGAAAAAACCTTGTAATAACAAAAAACGAATTTGTTGCGACACTGAACTGCTGGTAACCGTGGTCTTAAACGAAAAATCAAGTGTAACTCACTTACCATTCTGCAAAGTCATTCGACCTGCTTGGAGGAGGCGCCGCATTTGATCCAGAACCTAAAGATTTTACCAAGGACACAATTTATCTTAAGTCTTCAAAGTTATAACGGCCATTAAACCGAATAAACCATGAACATGATCTCCATATTAAAAATGTAATGTTTAACAAACCACGTGTTTTTTCAGTTAAAGTGTTCTGATGTCACCCACTATCAACCTTGATGATAAATGACACCCACTATCAACCTTGATTAATCTGTTTTTCTGCAGAGGTTCTTCACAATGGATTATAGATCCTTCTGATTCAGTCATGTGCAAATGATTTTGCGCATGGAGATCCTGACATCTTTTGCAACTATGATAATTTTATGAGGCAGCTAAATAGTATGCTTATCATTTCTTAAAGGATTCACATTTTTTTTGCTTGCGTCTATATTTATATATAGAATGTGTTTTAGCGAAGAGTGTCAAAAACTCCTACAATTAATGTATTCTAGGCCAAAAATATATTTTTTTCGGGACCGCTTAATGGACGTAGGAAAATGTGCGATACTTACTATTTAGTTTCTAATTAAATACAAGTTACTAATCAACGTTTTAATTAGTAAAAATTGGCGCATCGTTCCAATTAGAAACGTGCAGAGAGTCATCGAAAACAATTAAATCAGTAATTATGAAAGCTTTTGAGCGCGTGAGAAGCATAGTAATGCTCTATAGTTGCCACTCCTGAGGCAGGTACAAGGCTCGCGGTTGCGGTAGAGCGCGTGCGCGATTTTTCTGTCTCTTATGAGAGCCTCAGCTTTGTGCCTGTTCCACGAGCGATAACTTTAGCGCACTACTACGCTTCACAGGCGCTCATAGTCTTTCTGAAAATTTCTGATTGATTTGTCTTCGAATTTATTTGTAGGCCCCCCCAGCCCACAAAAAAATAAAAAAAGAAAGAAAATCGGGGGCGAGATTTGCAGTGAAATCTGTGAATGATTTACCACATTGCGAACTGTTTACAGTTTGTTTTCAAAGCTTGTGCTTTGGTACGGCTTTTGTGGAACTCATTTACATCTTTTTTGCTCTTTTACGTCTTGCTGATACTAAACCATAATAGTTCTGCACATATAATACGTTATGCAGGGAGGCAGTAGCACAATGGAGCGATGACTCCGAAGTTAAATAACAGTAACCTACACATATGCTTTGGTTATCAAGCAATTGAATTATTATTGCTTGCACCTCTTAAGCAGACGTATTACGTTTGCTTTTATTAAATTACAAACTGCAGGTTGCACCTGCCTGGAACAACTGCAATTCAAAAATTCTTAATGTTGCCATTCTATTAACGTGATACTTGCCTCACGTGTTTCATCGGCAAATGACACATTGGCAGCATTTAAAGCGTGCAGGCCAGACACGTACATGGTGTAGCCCTCACGAACGGCAGCACTGTTGACGAAGCGATCACGTTAGTTAAAGGCAGTGAATACGAGAGGCATGAATTTGATTAAACGTCATCAGCTCCCTGAGCCAATAAAAATGATTGCTTTTATTATTGTATCTTAGCTTTACCACCTAAACCTCTCATAACATAATGCTTCCAAGAGGCGCATATAGTTTATGTTATGAAGCTTTTTCATTTTTGCGATTTTTGAACGCTGGTACGTGGATTGCGTGTTCTGGGACCAAAGTATTTTTTTTTAATTTTTGATCTCTGTATTGCGTAAGAAGAACGCATAGTTACTGAAGTGGAAACCAACAGACGACAAAACACAATATTATTTTACATAGTGATACCGGTTACTGCTTTCAGCACATACAATCCGATATCGGTCACCGTGAGAGCGAGAGCTAACTTGTCTTTCGAGGAGCGAGATAAGATAACGTTCGCCGACAGTTCGTCTGCTCACGCGAGCGAATTACGTGGTTCGTCTGCTAAGATGAACCATTCACAGACGAATATAAAACAAGAAAACACCGTACGTCCTCTGCTAAAAGGCCGAAAAAAAAAAACGGTTTCATCATCTGCTACGAATTGAGCCCCGCGACAAAATAAGATCGGAGGCAGTCTACAACTGTGATCGCCAGCTTTGTTTGCAAATACCAAATTGTTTTGGTGCCGTACACTTGCTGCAATCGACTGATAGATCAATGAGTATTAACGATAAGCATATCAGAGCTAGCGAGACTTCTCTCGCTATGCGTATGGTAATGAGATGTTCTCACCAAATATTTGTCTTATTGTGAGCTCGCGAACGAGTTAAAAATGTCTCATTGGGTGATTGTGCGCAAGCTGTAGCTCCAAGTTCACTCAGCAGCCGAGAACGTTTTCACTCTTATCTTGACCAAAATCGGATCTCTAATCAGCCAACTCCGTTTCTACTATTGATGCCCGATTTAAGGAAGTTTTTCTCAAGTACTTATATCAACATGAGTTTTTTATGCAGGGGTGAGCAGACACACAGGAAGGTACTTTCACTGAAAATGTTTTGATAGCATAATGGTTCATGTCTAATGTGTATCTGAACACAATAATTATATTTATCCTGGATACTTTTTATTCGTTGGCATGTTACATGGAGTTGTCCCAGATTTCCTTTCACAATGTGGCTGAGGAGAAGATACATTGAGAGGTGGGAGTAATATCTTCTAATTTTTATGATAATATATAAGACAGAGGACCGCAATGCTTGCATGAAGGAATGAGAAATCCGTTTAAAAACAAATGTTATTACAATTTAAAAAATAGAATCAGAAGTTATTCATCAGCTTATAATACTTTGTCATATAAATTTCGTTCTTCCATATGAACATCCAACATTCGGGAAATATAAGCAGTTTATCTTTTTCAAACAAATATCCGGGCCAAAAAGTGTGTCGTTTATATAATACGACAATCAAGCCTCTAATTAAGAAATAGCTACTTTTAAATTAACGCCCTTTTTCTTTGAAGTGTCTGGCGATTCGCAGTTTTTACCGAGGTTGTATATTTGGCGTGAAGATTTTATAGGACAGATTTCGCCTAAACAAAAACAACTGGCAAAGCAAATCTAATACGGAAGAGCACTTAAAAAGCGAGGACTTAAAAACCTGTTCTCCGGCCTCACCTACCACATTGCGAGGCCGTAATGCTGAATTTTCTGCTTCACCTACACGAGGCCAACGCGAGTCAACGACTGGTAAAATTTCATCGACTCGTTGATCTCTTCAATTTACGTAAAAATTCAACGCTACGGACTTGCTATCAAGGAGGTGTTGTAGCCTGCCAGAGTATAAGAACAGTTAAAAAAAAAAAACAAAAAAATAAAGCAAACGACCTCTTTATAAAATTAATGATTTGGTAATTTTTCGAGAGTTCCGTCTTTCTTTGCTTTTCATTTTTATGTTCATTGTGCTGAGAGTACAGAAAGTGTCATGTTCTTAACATATGACTCGCACGGCGATGATGCCCGAAAGTTGAGTCAAAAGAAAACCGTCGCACAGTTATCACGGCAACGTAAATTAATAAATCAGTGCTGATTGTTAATAATCCATGAATATTTATAAGGAGAAAATGATCGCATCCAACTAGAATAATTGAACCCGTTCCCTGAAGAATTGCAGACTGATGTGTACCACTTTTCATCGTGAGCGCTTCTGATACATGTGAGAAATCAGAATGCCTAGGCGATCACATCACCATATTACGTGATCGCAGTATTGCAACGGGCGAAGGGAATGCATAGACATCTATGTGTGTAAGCGGAGTCGCTGGTTGTGCCGCTTTTAGTGTGTCGAAATGGCTCCTCTAGACCGTCCTATGTCATTTGGTCAAGGCCATTAAGGAATCGTGCGAAAACCCACGAGTCCACCCCTCGACACCGGAATAAATTTAAATATATTTTAATAATAAAGATAAAGTTGGGAGCATCATTAGATGGAGCGTGTCTCCCGAGATCAGACAAGCACACAAATAAACACACAGCAGGTGGAAACACGATTTCCGCTCTGTCTCGTAACTGCACGATCTTACTTGATGTAACCATTTTTCGCATTACCCGATGCGCAATCAAATAAGAATCCATGAGGCACTTTATGTAGGTATTTCATATACTATATTTTTTAAATGCTGGCCATCACTACGTTTTAACTACAAATAAAAATTAAAGAAGAACATATATTTCGTGATAACAATTAAAGGCTTTGGAGCAGCAACCTTTAAGCAAGGCGTAAAGTTTGCATTTTTAAAATACTCTTTAAAGATAATTTTCGACTACATGTTCACGAAGATTACACACTCACCTGTGAGGTCCCTTGGGAAAATTAGGAAGGTTGATGCTTTCTCGAGACCATTTATGCGCTTGACAGAATGCCACGAAGCAGATCTATAATAATGTAAAGGATCAGTAGGTTAAATCAAGTGCTAACACAGAAGACGGGACGTAACGTTTAATATAATAATAATAATAATAATAATAATAATAATAATAATAATAATAATAATAATAATAATAATAATTCTTTATTTTCTGTGCCCACAAACAAGTTTCAGTCTCCACTGTGGTGCACTAAAATACTAAAATAGAAATACCATAAAAACTAAAATACTAAATACAAATACCACAAAAAGTCTTATTAAGATATCTAGGCGAAATGCATCCATTCACGAACAAGCAAGGTAAATTCCCGATAAAAGTCCCTTGGATTTATGTTTGTTTATTCTTGATTGTAAAAATACGTAAACATAAGCCGTATTTCTCGCATATGATCATCTTAGTTTTGTCATACAAACCCCAAAAAAGCAGTAACTTAATAAAAGTATGCAAATAACACATCACAATCGCAATAGTTTATTCGAAATGTAGAGAAAGGAAGTTTAATTGATTTGAATTACCTCACCTTTGAAGATTTAGTTTATATAATAAAACCGTTACGCTATAAAATCAAAATAGTGCCTAACCAGGATACGTTGTCTTCAATCAGCGTAGAAGGCGTTGCCGAAAAAAGTAACGAAATGCGTTACTCGTTTGTTGGAATAAAATGAACTTATTACCGACCTATGTTACCTTAAAATAAAAGGAACGTGTTACCGTTACCGTTACCAATAAAAAGTATTATTTTGCGTTACATTTCAATTATGAATTAACACGTTTTACTGTTTTAACGTCACAGGTATGCATAAGCACAATATTTCAAGAAACATTATGTCCACGCAGAAACTGAACATAATTACTACTTCATCTTTGTTACGGTTTCGCCTGAATCCCGACAAAAACAAAGCGCAAAGAAAAACGAAAACTGGAACATTCCAAGGCTGGGCGCCCAGAAGCACGAAAACATTTTGGTGTATTTTTTTTAGTTTTGGGAAGAAAAAAATTGTAGAGCCCATCCACTGCATGTGAAGATGGAGGGCCAGCGAAGCTGTTATCTTTACAACTTCACGACAACTTTACGACAACTATACGATATCTACACGATTTACATATTGCAATGAAGGACGTACACGACTTCGTTGTTTAATTGTCTTTATTTAATCCTTAGTGACCAAAGTGATCATTGACTTATGGTTACGCATGGGCAAGTTCTAAACCCAATTTTTCGAGGCACACATCGAGGACAGTTTTTTTCCGATTCAGCCCAAGTGTCTTTATCAGCATCGCGGAAGCGAAAAAAAAAGGTTAGATCGGCGCGTTCTGCCCTCAGCCTCGTCACAGCACAATCTTAGCTGAGATAAGTCGGTGATTGTAGATGATCACAAGGGATCAGGACCTCACTGTGTAAGAATGCCAAGGAAGGCTGACTCTCGCGGGTTGCCCCCTTTCTTTATTTATGCTTGACACGACCAATCGGAACGAAGGAGCGCCGTTTAAACGAGAGTTTTTTGTTAACATCCATGGACGAATTTTTTTCCAGATCCTAGCACATAACAGCTTCGCTGTAAAACTTACGAGTAACGTAACTAAGTTAACCGTTACTCGAAAGAAGGAACGTAAGTACGTGACCCGCTACTGTCTTGAAAACGTAAGGAGCACATTACGCGTTAGGCCAAAAAAGTAACACGTTACCGGTAACGCCGTTACTTGTAACGCGTTACCGCCAACACTGTCTTTAATGCCGAATAGTCTAGTACACAGTTACAAAATATGAATATAAAGTTTGAAACTGAAATTGAAAATTATGCTAAACGTTGAGTGGCCCCGTCTTTTAAATTCAAGTCTAAAATGAGTTGTCGTTATAATACCGTTGTTACTAGTCGCACGGCAGATTTGTGCTAAACGTGTAGAGTTGATGAAAAAAATAATCTTACCAACGGCAGGACAATTTTCAGTTGTTGCATGGCGCTGACTTCTCTTGCCCGTCCAAAAGGTTCAGTTCTGTTTTGAAACTTACATTGCGATCATTAACTGCGTATCTGGGTATATATACACATGGGTCGACGTCGTGGAAATTTGTGATTGGACGAAATGATGTCCTATCGGCTTTAGAGGTTTATATTGATACTTTTCGTTGGTGCAAATGTTTTGTTTGTTTCAGGTTTGAGTATTCGACGTATCTTTGGAAAAGTAATTTCGCAATTGTTTATATTTACTACGCAGGGTCTTTATTTTTCGTGCGCTAAAATTATAGGGACGTATGGCGCCACTCTCCAATTATGTGTTCTACTTTGAACTCCGTTTCCACTGCAGCTCGGTTTCACAGCTGCGGTATCTCACCGTGTCATAAACCGAATTGCTGTCACTATGTTGTTTCACCTTCATTTTCTACGTGTGGTGTAGGCGGTTGAACTCTGCCAGCTACCTGAGGTCACCGACCGCTCTCATTAGCGCTTAGAAACTTGTTTTTTTTTTTAATTCTTAATGCCGCTCAGCAGTCACGCCGCAGCCGTTGCGCTGCTGTCGGCACTGCGCATGCGGAGACAAATTCTCTTCACAAAAATCTGGTTTCTGCGCACGCGCAATGCCCACACCTGGTCCGGGCAAACACTGACTTGTTTGTGAATATCGTGCTCGTCTGACGATAGTGAGACAAACATCGGCTCGCTTTGATTCCGGAGTGGCGTTCGCAGTGGAGAACCCTTCGATCCTTTGAATGTACAAAGACCATGATTCTGATTTCTGATCGAACTCTTTGATTCTCCCGATACGAGGCACTTTTTTGGTTTGAGATGGCGAGTCCATCACGTTACCGCTCTCTTCTTTGTTCCGATGTCGCTCAGTTGTTTGTACCCGCCTCTGTTGCGTGTGTCCCATCCTCGTCTCCATTATGATGTACAGGGTAATGTGGGATAATGCAATGATATATTTATTTAACTGTTTAAGTTACAATCGGTTGGTGTTATGAGAAGCGTCTTTTCTGGTGTGCGAACGCGCCCAGTTTGTTGCTTCCAGGCGTCCTGTGCTTCTCCGTGGCTCGCCGCCCGGCTCTCCCCTTCCGGTGTATGCGTTTGCTTCCGCCGTTGTTTGGGCTCACCAGGTCGTGTTCGCTATATGTGGCCAACATGCAAATAATACACGGCAGTTTCAAGGGCTAGACCTGGTCCGTTGTAAACTAGGGGGTTTCTCTCGGGAGATCTGCTCCCCTGTGGTCGCAACGGATAACATCACGCTCACCGCCAACGACTCCTAACACCACCTTGACAGCAAGGACGAAGTGCCAGAGTTTCTACGTCTTTTTCAGGTGATCAGTTAAAGCACAAATTAGACATGAGTACTATGTAAGCGTCAGACAGGGATTATGTTTAAAAATCCACTATGCTAAAGGCTATTAAAATATATTTCTTCAAATTACTTCAGCTGATACAAAAAGGGAAGCTTTATCTAATCCCGAAAAATGTTAACTAAAAACATGCACTGAGAAACAAAATATCCAGAAAAGACATAAAGTAAGAACCAATTATGGTAAACAACAATCGGATTAACAAGTTTTGTTCTTGTTAAACGAAATTAAAGAAAAGGTAAACTTTCAGTGTTCCTTTCAGATTTTCAAGAAAAATAATAAAAAAACTCCTGGTGGAGAAAGATATCGTTTATTAATGAGGAACAAAATGTAAAAAAGTGCCTTTTGATGTAACTAGCATTCTTTTCTCAATCGTGTCAAATCTGGTACAAGTATTTATGATGAATTTGCTTGGTTCTGCATGAGCACAGATCACCAGCTGCTGCTGGATTTGAATGCGCATACAATACAATTATTTTACTAATAAGCTCCAGTAATATGGGATTTTATACACACCAGGAAGACTCAACAAGTCCCATGTGCTAGATCTAAGACTTAGCAGATCTAGGTACCACACTTACGCTAGATTAGATTAAAAAAGGATAAGAAAGCGCTGGTTAACGTTTCTAACAAAGTCGAACACAAAAATTAAAGGCAAAGACGTTGAATATCAATGCTACTTATATCATATCTCATCTGCACCTTCTTATGTTTCAGGTTGTTTTCGCGCTCGGATTTGACTAAAACCCATCAGTGTAGTTTAAAACAAATTGTTGTTTTACCGCCGGCAGAAATTTCACCTGGACCAGCGATCTCGCAGGAAACGGCTCAGAGAAAACTGTTGTTCAGCAGTTTTCACCGATTTCCCCCTGCGATTTCTGAACGCAGGTGGAGTGTGTTTTTTGAGACCAAAGTTTTTAAGCAGGGGTCATTTCTATCTTCTTTTAAGTTTGAACTCTGCATTCTGTAAGTAGAACACATAGCTACAGAAGTGGGAACCAACCGAAGACAAAAATCGATATTATTTTACTTAGTGATGCGGGTTACTGTTTTGGCACCTGGAATCCGATTTCGGTCACCGCGAGAGCTAGAGCTAAGTTGTCTTTCGAGGACCGAGCTAAGATAGCGTTCGCCGACGGTTCGTCTCCTCACGCGAGCGAAGTACGCAGTTCATCTGCTAAGAAGAACCATTCACAGACGGATATGAAACAAGAAAACACCGGACGTCCTCTGCTAAAAGACCGAAAAAAAGCAGTCTTTCGTCTCCTACAAATTGAGTGCCACAAAAAATAAGTTCGTACGCAGTCTAGAATTGTGATCGTCTGGTTTGTTTGCAAATATCCAGGTTTTTGTTTCTGCCGTACTTTTGCTGACATCGACTGGTATATCAATGAATATGCGGAGAGCAAGTCGTCTGCTGCTTGCGCAGGAGTTGCGGTGACGTCAGACTGATGCCGAGTTCTGATTGACTTTGATTTAAAGGATAGTGGGTAGATCTCAATTCTAGATAACTTGAGGTCTATCCCCTATTTGGTTCAATCAGCCAATACGAGCTCGGCGTTCTGACTTCCTCGCAACCCCTGTGCAAGAAGCAGACGAACTTGCGCTCTGCATTCAAGACAAGCATATCAGAGTCGGCGAGACTTCTCTCGCTGTGCGCATGCTATTGAGATGTTCTCACCAAATATTTATACTATTGTGAATTCGCGAACGATTTAAAAATGTCTCATTGTTTGATTGTGCTCAAGCTGTGGTTCCAAGCTGAATCAGCAACCGAAAACGCTTTCGCTCTCATGACGAAGGTCGGATCCCTAATCAGCCATCCCCGTTTCTGATCTTAAGGCCCGTTAACACTCTTGAAACCGAGTACGACCGAGAGAGACGAGACTTGTTAAAACCTCTGAAAATTTCTTTGGACGAGAAAACACAGTGGCACGCTGGCGGTGACCCTGGAACTGCATGTCACAAGAGCGAAGGTTTTGCGGTATTTCCGAGGTCAAATGTGCGTAATACCTATAAGAAAGGCTCGTTTATAACGTTGACAAAAGTTTTTCGAGCCAAGAAAGAAAGGATAATGCGCGAGAGAAATAAAAGATATGCCGGACCGCCAAGTTTACACTGCTACCCAATAGACGGCGCCAGTGTGTCCTCTCGTTGTAAGAGGTTTCAAGGAACCCAGTTTTAAGAGGTCGCAAGAGTGTGATCGATCCTTCAAATCCAGATTTCAGGAAGCTTTTCTCAAGTACTTATATCAGCAGGAGTATTTTTATGCTGGTGTAAGCAGACACCCAGAAAGGTACTCTCCCTAAAAATGTTTTGATAGTCTAATGGTTCATGCCTAATGTGTATCTGAACATAGGTTGGTAAAGTCAACTTATGCTTGTTGTGTTATGTCCGAAAACGTGTTGTATACCACACAAAAGGCCACGAGTTGTTTGTGAACACATCAATTAAAGATTAATATTATTATCAATAATATTAATATTTGTGTTCTTATCTAGTTGCAATGTTTTATGTTTTTACTCGTCTAAATAGTTTTCTATGAAACATATGTATGTTTCATTTTAGTAAGTGTTTCAATATGTCGGTGTGCCAGCATCAAGACCTTATGGTTGTTCCTGGGCACCAAATAAAATAATTATTGATTGATTGATTGATTATTATATTATAAATGTATTTAATTCCGAATAATTTTTATTCGTCAGCATGATACATGGAGGGTTTCGAGTTTTTCTTTCGCAGCGTGGCTCGAGAGAAGATACGTACAGAAGTCGAAGTAATATCTTCTACTTTTTATGATAATATATAACACAGACAAGCGAAATGATTGCAAGAAGGTATAAAAAATGCGTTTAATAACAAATGTTATTACAATTAAAAATATTAAATACGTAATTTTAGTATCAGAAGTCATTCATCAGCTTAAAATACTTTGTCATATAAATCTCGTTCTTGAACATGAGCATCGAATATTCGGGAAACATAAGCAGTTAATCTTTTTAATACAAATATTCGAGCCAAAACGTTCGTAGTTTATATGATACGACAATGAAGCATCTAAACCGAAAATAGCTACTTTATGAATTTACACTTTTTTCCTTTGAATACTCTGGCGAATCGCAGTTTTTTTCCAAGAGGCTGTATATGTGGCGAGAAAATATTGTAGGACAAAATGTAGCCTTAACAAAAACAAGTGGCAAAGCAAATCTATTGGGGATCAGCACTCAAAAAGCGAGAGTTTAAAAACCTTGTTCTCCGGCCTCACCTCCCAGATAGCGAGGCCGTAATGCTGAATTTTCTGCTTCACTTTCACGAGGCCAACACGAGGCAAAGATTGTATTGTACACCGTTGCCACATGGGTGTTTGGATGATATTCGTGCTCTTGTTCATTGAATACGTGGCCCAGCTGAACGCTTACAAAGCACTGGTAAAATTTCTGCCCCTCGCCGATCTCCTTAATTGACGTAGAAATTCAGCGCTATGGCCTTGCTATCAAGGATGTGCTTCAGCCGGTCACAATATAAAAACAGTTAGATAACAAAGAACATCACCCTATAAAAATAACTTTTCACAAGGCATTTTATGGAGGGATTTCTAATATATTTCTTTTCAATACTGCCCGTCCCTACGTTTTAATTACAAATAAAAAGCGAAGGAAGCAAATTCCTTTTTTTGTGTGTGATAACAATTAAAGGCTTTGGAGCAGCAACCTTTAAGTAGGCGTTAAGTCTGCATTTTGAAAGTACACTTTAAATATAATTTCCGACAACATGTTCACGAACCTTAGACACTCACCTGTGAGGTGAAAGTCCCATGGTGATATCAGGAATATTTATGTTTTCTCGAGTCCATCTTTTTGCTTGACAGAATGACACGAAGCAGATATACATTCATGTAAAATACGAGGGGCGTTCATAAAGTTCGTATTATTGTCACAAAGGAATAGAGATTCAGCAATCAAACTCGAGTAGGAGTTGAGACTTTCTCTACATATCCTATACCAAAAGTTACCCACTTTTTCTAGCGATGCACCACATGCCGGAGGCCATTGTTATAGAACTCCTAGTTTTGAGGGTTCAGGAATCGCTCCACTTCAACAATCACTTTGTCGCCGTCCTTGAAATGCTTTTCTCGTATTTGGCCACACTGGAAGCGTCTCCGACATTTAACCAAAGTGTCATACACTGGGGCGTTGTCCCTGAACAACGCTCCCTGATTGGAATGAATATCCTTGGCATTGCTTCCCTTCAAATGGAGAAAACGGATCACGGCATGTGCTTGGTACCGATGGGCGGTGCCATTTCTGTTTCGACTCCCTAGCGGCGTTCCAAGGTACTATAGCATGCGATGTTTATACTGTGCGGAAACTAGAGGGACGCGCGCTCATGTTGATGGCTGTATTGTTCCATTTTTTTCAATTCTTTGTGCCGATAATACGAACTTTATGAACGCCCCTCGTATCAGTAGGCAAAACCATGTGCTAACACAGTCGACGGGACATAACGTTTAATATAAAAGTCCTGTAGTTTTGTGTTTGTTTATTTTTGATTGTAAAAAGACGCAAACGTAAGACGTATTTCTCGCACTTGATCATCTTATTTTTGTCATACAAATCGAAAAGAAGCAGTAACTTAATAAAAGCATGCAATTAACACGTCATTAAAATCGAAATGGTTTTATCGAAATGCAGATTAAGGAAGTTTAATTGATTTGAATTACCTCAGCTGTGTAGATTTATTTCATACAATAAAACTGGTACGCTATTAAATCAAAATAGTGCCTGAGCTAGGATACGTCGTCTTCAATCAGTGTAGAAGGCGTTGCCGAAAAAAAAGTAACGAAATGTGTTACACGTTACTTGGAAATAAAAAGAACTAATTACCGACCTATGTTACTTCAAAATAAAAGGAACGTGTTAGTTATCGTTACCGATAAAAAGTATTACTTTGCGATACATTTTAATAATGATTTAACACGTTTTTTTGTTTTGACGTCACAGGTATGCATTAGCGCCATTTTTCAAGGAATATAATGTCCACGCAGAAACTGAACAAAATTACCTTATCTTTTTTACGGTTTCACTAAAATACTCACAAGAAAAAGTGCAAAAAAGACACAAAAAACTGGAACATTTACGGCTTGTCGTTCAAAAACAAGAAAACGTTTCAGTGTAATTTTGTTTTTAGCTTTGGGAAAAAAACAAGTAACGAGTAACGTAACTAAGTTACCCGTTACTCGAAAGAAGTGACGTAAGTACGTTACCCTTACTGTTTTGAAAACGTAACAAATAGATTTCGCATTAGGCCAAAAAAACAAAACGTTACCGGTAACGCCGTTACTCGTAACGCGTTACCGCAAACACTGTCCTTAATGCAGCATAGTCTAGCACACACAAAAAAAAAAAATAGGAATGAAAAGTTTGAAACTAAAACTGAAAATTATGCTAAACGTTGAGTTACTACGTCTTTTAAATTTCGAGTCTAAAATTGTTGTTACTAGTCGCACGGCCGATTTGTGCTAAAAGTGTAGAGATGATGAAAAATAATCTCACCAACGGGAGGAATCTTTTCAGTTGTTGCATAGCGCTGACTTCTCGTGCTCGTCGAAAAGGTTCACTTCTTTTTTGAAACTTATATTACGATCATTAACTGCGTATCTGGGTATATATACACACGGGTCAACGTTGTGGTGCTTTTCGATTGGAACAAACGGTGGCCTATGTGGTCATTCTGAAACTTTTCATAGTACAAAACCAATTTTAGTATTTGACGTATATGTTTGTGAAAATTAAGTTGCTAAAAGTTTATATTTACCACTTAGGGTTTTTTTTACATGCGCAAAAATTAGTATGACGTTACGCACCTCTCCATTTCGGTGTTGCAGATTGAACTCTGTTCCAACTGTAGCTCGGTTTCGCAGCTGTGGTATCTCATCGTGTCGTCAACCCGCTTGCTGTCACTCCTTTTAGCGCCTTCATTTTCCAGGTGTGGTGTAGGTGGTTGAACTCTGCCAGTTACCTGAGGTGGTCGACCGCTCTCATTTGCGCTTAGAAACATCCGTTTTTTTTTTTGTTTTCATTCTTGCATACACCAACACGCGGCTCTGACGTCAGGTCGCAGCGGTGGCGCTGCTGTCGGCACTGCGCATGCGCAGACAATTTCACTAAACGCAAATATGGTGTCTTCGCACGCGCAGTGCCCACACCTGGCCTCGGCAAACACCGATTTGTTTGTGAACATCGTGCTCGTCTATACGCACGTCTTCCGAGTCCTTTAGAGACAGATAATTGAAAAAGTTTTGAAGAGGCGTAATGTCGGAACTAGAAAATAGTCCTTGAAGCGTAGAGAATTGAAAAAAAAATGATTTTTTGGTTTTGCTGTCAGTTTGAGACCTAAAAAAATGGCCCGCAGAAGGATTATTCACAGGAGCACGCACACTACACACAGTGTCACTTGTTGTGTGCAGTGCAGGCGAGTGGAATGCAAGGCGAAAAAAGAAAGAGCGAGCACAAGGAAGGCGGTACATGAGAGGAGGGAAATGGAGGGCGAGGGGAGAAAGGAAGAGCACTAGGAATGTTGAGAGGAGAGGAGGTTTTCTCCTGCCCAGCCTTCCTTATGCTTCCCCTTTCTCCCTTCGCCTGGCGTTGCCTTCGCCTTTACTGCACGCTACTATTGACATGAAATGTAAATAGGGTTCCCACATATAGCGCTAATGGGACCATTTAATTTTTAACTTGTTTTTAAACGTATGTGATTATACCAAAAACCTGTCCGTTTTTTGAAAAATCAAGAATGCGCTGATACATCACAGGCGTACATTTACATGATGCACTGTTTGTGGCAATGATAAAGTAATGTGTTGACACGCAACGAAAAAGAGCATACGTAAACAAAAATCCCTGTACAATAAAACTAACATGAATTGTAATAAGCAGTCTGGCGAAACCATAAAATGTAGAAAATCTCCTAAACTCTAAACTATCTCTATTGCTTACCGTAGCCTCCAGCAACGTTTCTCTTGCTTTTTTATGTTTTTTTTTTGTTGCTCGACCGATTTTCTGGGAGCGTGTTCAACTGTGCCAGTGTTCCAGTGATCAATATAACAGTGACCACCCCAACCGGTGGAACAAACGGGCCTCCTCGCTGAGTGTTTCTTGATCAAGAACGCACGCGTAAACAGCTCTTGTACGACGAGTAGGATTGCGACGAATGGGTCGTTTTTTGCAATCTGTACCTTGTTGACAGCTTTTTGGTCGGGTTTGTTGGTATGTGTCTTGAAAATCAAAATGTTTCTTAATTCACATTAACTATTCCGTACCACGAGCTGGCCCCGATGTACTAAAATGGAATGAGCCTTCTTGTGTAGCCCCTATTTTTTTGTGAGCCACTTTCTGAGCTCCCTTTGAAGCTTAGTGCCAATATGGGCTGCTAGACATTGTTAGAGACGTTACTAGGGCTCTTTAATCTATGTACAGGTATCTACACGAGATGGGCTCTTGGCACTGACCGGGCATCGGCAGCTAGTTGGGGTAGGCCATCAGTTCCATGATTGCTCGCGCGTTGTTCTCGAGACTGTCTGTGTGTTGTCGTCGTCGTTAGTGCGACACCAGACGCACACGCGGGAACAAGATGATGTTTGAGATGCAGCATTCCTCCCTCCTTAAGGTGAATATCGGTCAACAGGTTTCTTGGGTCTTGACGACCGCCGAAAAGCTGGGACGGCCTCGCCTTCCGCAACGTCAGACTGCGCTGGTGAGGCAGCATCTTGAGGCGTCTTGCTCACCGGTGGCGCAGGTGCCGTGCTCTCTCTTTGACGAATTTGGTCCATGTGCCGTTTCAGCTCTCCTGCTGACGTCTTGACCGTGATCATGCGGGAACCCGTTGTTTCTTTAACTGTCCCCGGAAGCCACTTTTCCCCTTCACCAAAGTTGCGTGCCCAGACGGAGTCGCCAGGGCAAAGCTTACTCGCAGTATCTCCCTCTGAACAGAGAGGAAAAGAGACAGGAGGCGGAAGGCAGGTATCCAAGCGGGAGCGGATTTGGTATCCTAAAAGCCGCTTTGACGGAGATCTTGCATCCTCCAATGGCGTCCTACGGTAGTTGAATAGCACCTTTGCGAGGCGCATAGACAAACTACCGGTCTGAAGTTTTTTGAGGCCCTCCTTGATGGTGCGTACGGCTCTCTCCGCGAGGCCGTTCGATTGTGGGTGGTACGGAGCTGTGCGCAAGTGCTTCACGTTGTTGTTGGACAAAAACATGGCAAACGCTTCGGATGTAAACTGAGTGCCATTGTCACTCACGATGGTTCTCGGTATGCCAAACCGGCTGAAAATCTCGCGTAGTGCCGTGATTGTGGACTCGGTCGTGGCATGTTGCATAGCAATTGCCTCTATCCACTTTGAGTGCGAATCCACCGCAACCAAGATCATCGCACCGTTGACTGGACCAGCGAAATCCAGGTGAACATGCGACCAGTTTTCCTGAGTCAAAGGCCAATTAATAGGAGTCTTCGCCGGAGGCATCGACCTTGCTTGTACACAGGTGTGGCAATTGCTCGCCAGACGTTCAATCTCACCGTCAAGTCCAGGCCACCACACGATTGTACGTGCGACAGACTTCATTGCTGAGGCACCCTGGTGCGTCCCGTGCAGAAGCTGCAGCATCTGGTCTCGTGCGGCCTCAGGAACAATGACTCGGTGGCCCCAGTAGATAAGACCTTGGACCACGGTCATTTCTAGCCTCCTAGTAAAATACGCTTGCATGCGTGGATCAGATGCTTTCCTCTCCCGAGGCCAACCTTCGAGAATGTAGGACTTCACCGTACTGAGGACCTCATCCTTCAAAGTCAGTTGGCGGAGCACTTGTGACGAAAGATGAGTATTGTCGAGCAGTTGAAACGAATGGACATACTCAGATAGCTCATCGGTCGCTTCCTCGGGAGTCTCTAGTGGAAGTCGACTGAGTGCGTCGGCGTTTTGGTTGTCTGGCCCAGGCTTGTACTCTATCCTGTAGTTGTAAGCTCCCAGCAGCAAAGACCAGCGCTGGATCCGAGCCGCGGCCATGACTGGTGTTGGGCGGTCCTCACGAAACAGTCCAACCAATGGCTTGTGATCTGTGACTAAAATAAACGATCGACCAAGCAGATAGTCGCGGAACCTTTGACACCCCGAACACCAACGCCAATGCTTCACGCTCGAGTTGAGAGTAGTTTCTCTCGGCGTTTGACAGTCTCCGGGATCGGAACCCGATTGGCTTGTCCTTGTTTCCAACGCGATGCGACAACACCGCTCCTATTCCGTACGGCGAAGCGTCGCACTCCAGGCGCAATGGCTTCGCTGGGTCGAAGTGCGTGAGCATCTTTGCTTGTCGCAGTGCTTGTTTGGACTTCTCGAACGATTCTTGCTGCTCCGGACCACAGGTCCAGCGCCGATCCTTGGCTAGAAGGTCGTAGAGTGGAGCGAGCAAGGCAGCAATGTTCGGAAGAAACTTACTGTAGTATGCGAGAAGCCCGATGTAGGAACGTAATTCGCTTACGTTCTTAGGGCTTGGAGCCTTCATCACAGCATCCAGGTTCTTCTCCAGAGGCCGCAGTCCGTCGCTGCTGATCTTGTGTCTCAGTTAGAAGACTTCTGGCATCCGGAAGGTGCACTTGTCCTTCCTTAACTTGACGCCGTTTTCTCGGAAGCGCCTCAGAACCGCCTTGAGGCCCTTTCCACCATCTTCTTTCTTTTCTGCCACCAGGACATCATCCAAATAGGCCTGCATGCCTGGAATACCCTTCAGCATAGTCTCATAGTACGCTGAAAAATAGCGGGCGCAGAAGACACCCCGAACGGCAGACGGTTGTAACAAAACAATCCTCGATGGGTATTGATGACCGACAGTTTCTTAGCCTCTTCGTCAAGGGGAACCTGATTGTAAGCGTCGCGAAGATCCAGCGTGCTGTACACGTCTCCCTCGTTGAGAGCGGCGAAGAGGTCATCAATCAAAAGTAGCGGATATTGCTCTGTAACGCATGCCGCGTTCACGGTTAGCTTGTAATCGCCGCAAATTCTGACTGATCCGTCCTTCTTCGTAAGCGGCATGATCGGGGTTGCCCACTCTGAGTGTGCCACCGGAGACAGAATGCCGTTCTTCACTAGCCTGTCGAGCTCGTCAGAAACCTTGTCCCTCATAGCATACGAAAGAGGTCTAGCCCTGAAGAACTTTGGAACCGACCCCTCCTTGATATACAGCTGTGCGGGTGGAATCTCGAACAGTCCTAGCGTTGGCTCAAATACCTCTTCGCACTCGGTCAAGATTTCATCCAGATCCTCCCCTTTACATAGGCTTTTAGAGTTGGACACACTGAGAACAGGAGTCCCCAAGTTGTTTAGTGCTTGGATCAAGTCTCGGCCAACAAAGCATGGTCCTGGCCGGCAAAGTACAGTCATCGACACTGTGACAGTCTTGTCGGCATAAGAAACAGGAAGCGTGAGCTTACCGGCAATTGGCAGTGGCCTCAAGTAGCAAGACAACTTCAGGGTTGACTTCTCCAGTCTTGGCCAACTCTCCCTGTGCTGGTTGTAAACGTCCCAGGATATCACGCACACAGGTGATCCCGTGTCGATCTCCATGATAATGTCGACTCCGCCCCAACAGAACTTGCGCCGAACTGGAACGACAATCTTGTTCTCCCCGATCGGATTTGTTTCAGGGACAGCAGGTGCTAGGAGAATGTTGTGTCGCCGTCCTCAGCGGAGTTTTCGGTTAGTGCGAATGTCCTCTGTTGTCGCTTGCCCATAAAGCGACACATTATTGCGATGTGTCCCTTCTTTCCACACTGGAAACACTTCGCATTCTTGAACGTGCAGGTCATCTCGGAGTGTTCCTTGCTTCCGCACCGTTCGCACGCTAGTGATGGTCCACGTTCTTCCTTGCTGTACTGGCGTGACGGTCCCGGTCGTTGCTTACCCGCCAGTTTGTGCAGTTCCGGCTCTGACTTCACGTCTGAAGGCTTCATGAGCTTGACACCTTGTCTCGCCGCCTCCGCCGCCAGCACGATGTTCTCAGTTTCCTGCAATGTCAACTTGGGCCTGGAAAGTAGTGCCCTCTGAACGTCGATATTTCGAATTCCGCACACTATCTTGTCTCGTAGCATGCGGTCTAACATGTCGCCGAAGTTGCATTTATCGGCCAGCTGCCGAAGTTCCACGATGAATTGCTGAGCCGACTCTTCCTCTTTCTGAACCCTCGTGAAAAATTTGAAGCTTTCAGCTATCTAGTTCGGTCTCGGTGCGTAAAATTCTTCGAGAATTTCAATCGCTTGTGAGTAGGTTAATTCTTTAACCTTTCTTGGCGCCCAGCGCCCACTCAAGACGTCGATTGCTCTTGAGCCCAGTGCCGAAACGAGAAGCGCTCTCTTCTTTACATCGTTCACGATGCCGTTTCTCTCGAAGTAAGACTCAATGCGGATAATATACGAAGTCCACTTATCTTCCGTATCGTCGAACTGTGGTACTTGGTACGTCATCACCGCAGACTCGGAGTTGCGTCCGTTGACTTCAGAGGCTGGTTCGGTACTCGTCGCCATTGCTAGACATTATTAGAGACGTTACTAGGGCTCTTTAATCTATGTACAGGTATTTACACGAGATGGGCTCTTGGCACAGACCGGGCATCGGCAGCTAGTTGAGGTAGGCCATCAGTTTCATGATTGCTCGCGCGTTGTTCTCGAGACTTGTTGTCGAGACTTGTTGGTTGTCGTCGTCGTTAGTGCGACACCAGACGCACACGCGGGAACAAGATGATGTCTGAGATGCAGCATGGGCAATCTTATTTATTATCTGAATTTCACCCCCTTTCAGAGTTCTTTATGTGAGAGAAAACTAGGGTGAATTTCCTTTTTCAGACAATTTGGCTAATTTGAGAACATTTGAACTGTAAAGCAAATATGCCTTAGTTTGTTTAGTTTTTTTTTGTTTCAAACGATATTTTACAGAAGTTCTACCAACGTTTGCCTATCTTGCTGTATAGGCCCCTCTCCCCCGACCTTTTTTTCTTCTGAAGAAAAAAAGAAAGAAAGGGGGACATCACATTGAAAGTTCCGATTAAGAGGCCATAAAACGATTTCTTTTCCTTCGATAAATACAACTCCGAATCACTCCCTAACGTTAATAACAAAATTCACTTGCCTTAGTTCTTCTTTATAAACAATGGACTGCCAAATAAGTTCGAAAAATATGAGAATCGCTTATCCCCTCAACTCGGAGACAGAACAAGCGGCCACGTGTCCCGTGCCTACCCTATGCCGCCAACGTTAATCATGTCCACGCGCTGGGGTTGGCAAAGTAGAAAACGCTTGCTGAGCTCCAGGCATTGTTAGAGTTCGGCTATTCACATCAATGCAGTGGCTAGGACACGAGCCACTACCCGTGTTGTCCGCCGAGGCATTGATTGCTACGAGCCGAAGTCAAGTGCTTACGCAGTTCTCGTGTCCAATGCATGAATGCAAGAGCCGCGCTAGACTGCCGTCAGGCGTGTGGTTTCGATCCCAGGATTACTTCATCAAGCTTCGCGAAGGCAAGGCTGAAAAAGATACTCCCATTTTACCTTCGCAATTTCACCGTGACCAAGAAGCTTATGGATCAGTGGCGGTCCGTGCGAGTATACTTGGGGAAGACTAGGGCCTGTACACCTCTGTAAAATCATGAACATTACAATTCCATATCGTTTCATGACGCCTTTATGTTTAGCTGTTGAAACATGACTCAGTGGAAGTAGCTGTTTGTAAGACCATTGATTTAAGATTAATTCGGTTCTAGCAGTGAAGAATTAAATTAATAACAGCCTTTTATAAGGTACCGAATTTACAACTCTCTCAAACTTCCACCGAGCTAATTGCTCTTTCCAGGGAAAAATAAAAGTGAGCCCAAGCGTAACACTACTAACACCCTGGTTGCTCAAAATTAAAAAAAAAAAAACAAAACAACAACACTAATTTATTTCTTGATGCATGAGATCTCGATAGTCGTTATAACAAGTAATATTCAAGGCCGCCTTCATTTCGGAATATTTCATTTTTTAAATATTCTACATGCGGTGGAATAAAAGCAAGGATAGTAGCACCCGCAATTGAGAGGTAAAAATTTCGATATTAAAAAAAAAAGGTATCAATCGCGCAATTTGATGAATCTTAGGTTGTAAACTGTGAGCAAGAATTAATGTTCGGTTTGCTTCTTACAAAAAGGAGGTGCTTGCAAGAGTTCGATGACCTCGCTTTTAACGCAGTGCATCGTGACCACATGTCATCGTTTAACTGGGGCGTAGCACGGCTGCTATTCAACTGGCGCCTCGTTTTCGGCAGTTCCCTCGCTGCAGGTTGCTGAACTCTCCTCCTACCGGGGGTAAAGTTAGCCTTATTTACTGACCCAGGCTCGCGGCTCTATGCGAAACGCTTCTTTGCTTGGGGTGAACCACCGACTAAAACATTGTCTGACACCGTTACGACATCTGGCCCCATACCACGCGAGACTGCTGTCAACTTTCTCCATCGACCGCGCAAGATGTCACATGACTAGCGTCCGGTGCCTAAATGACATGAAATGCTGATATAACGTTCTAAACTTTTTCATTTAATAGAAGACAGGGCTTATAACTTCGTCAAGTGACGGCTATCGATAGGGCAGAACAAGAAGAAACAAGGGGTGTTAAGACGTGTGCCTGGTTGCAGCTCGTACGAAAGCCTGTACTTGTCTGTCCTCGTCCGTCTCCTTTGTTTAGCTTTTATTATATTGGTATCTACATACATACTGCAGGCCAGAAATGGCCCAAGCAGGAAGGGCAACCCACAGGTGAAAACACACTCATTATAAACATAAAAGCTGCTATAACTGATCAAGTCACGTCATATGATTCAGACAGATTGCGCATGAGTGCACTTGGAACCCGCACTCTACCGTTTGTGTCACTATAAACACACATATTTGCACTTTGCATGAACGCAGTACGTCACACACTCACATCGGTTATAAAATAACTATCTAGCGCGGCTGGAAAGTTGCTTTAAAAAAGACTTCACTCGGGAGATTGTTCCAGTCTGATATAGAACGCACAAAAAAACTTTTTGAAGGTGTTAGTCCGGGCAAATATGGGAGTTAAAGAAAACATATGACGATGTCCTGTAGGTCTAGAATCCGAGTATTTTAGGAAAGGGAAGGGGGCCAGACCCAGCTTTTCGTGCAAAATAAGAAATAAAAACTTCAATCTCGCTCCCTTTCTGCGATCCGCTAATAGTTGGATATTGTTCGCCCGCATAAGTGAGGTGGGCGAGTCAAATCTGTCATCCTTCTTCAAAATAAAACGCACACACTTTCTTTGTAAATTTTCTAAGATGTTAACGTCAGTGGCTGTGTGCGGGTCGCAGATTATGCTCGCATATTGTAGCTTAGGTCTGACTAGTGAATTGTAAGCCAATAATCTGACATCAGAGGGGGCATTCCTAAGTTTGCGGCGAAGGAAACCAAGCTTCTGGTATGCCGTTGAACAAATGTTTTGAATATGGTTTGTTCACTTTAAATTTTTGTAACTGTCACTCCGAGGTACTTGCACTCGTCTAATTCTAGGATATTTGTGTTTTCAATGGTATAAGTAAACTGTAAAGGCGTCTTTTTATTTGTTACTGGGAGAAATACCGTCTTGTCTGAGTTTAGCATCATGCCCCAAAATAGTGCACCAGTTTGAATTCCGGCTGGACATGCGTTACGAACCTCCTGATCTTTTTGGGACGAAATTTTATGAAAAAGAGCACAATCATCCGCAAATAACCGTATGGTAACGGGCTCCTTTACTAGAGCTGTGACGTCGTTTATATATACTAAAAACAAAAGTGGACCGAGAACGCTTCCCTGCGGTACCCCGGAGTCAACAGGTAAGGCCTCTGAGTATGTACCATTTATGTCAACGTACTGCGTCCGGTTGGATAAGTAAGCTCTAATCTACTGAACCAGACTTGAAGGAAGGCCGATTTGTTCTCGTTTGAAAATCAATTTATGATGAGGTAACCTATCGAAGGCCTTACTGAAATCCAGAAATACAACGTCAACCTTGTTCAAGTTTGACGTTGTATTTCTTTGCTTAAAGGTTTTCTCTTTGTTAAACAAAATTGAAAAGGTAAACTTTCAGTGTTCCTTTCAGATTTTGAAGAAAAATATCAAATACCTCCTGGTGGAGAGGCATATCATTTATGAATGAAACACACAATGTGAAAAAGTCCTTTTTGATGTAACTAGTATTCTTTTCTCAATCGTGTCAAATCTGGTACAAGTGTTTTTGATGAATTTGTTTGGCTCTGCATGTGCATTGGCAGATTTCCTCTTTTGCGCTGTACGGTAAAGGAAGGTTGAGGCATCGTCATGGTGAAATGGCAGCTATTTTTGTACCTCCCTTCCTCCCCTGGTTTGGAGAGAAATAAACAAACAAACAAACAAACGAAAAATCAGAGAGTATACGAATTCCACTGGTGCTAACGCCGCTGACGCAGCAGTAGTGTCCAATATTCTCGCCGCGCTGGCCACTGGTGAGTGACGTAAAAAATCCGGCGCTTCGTCCTTTTTATTTAGGAGCTGCCACTCGCCGCCCACTCTCCTCTTCTAACTCATCCCGCTCTTCGTACATCGCTTTCCCTTCCCCGCGTCGCTTTCGCTCAATAATTTTAGTTTCCTCCCGTAAGGCCTTTCTCGTACCCTTAATGAAAACCTCAGGATAGGCTGTCCGCCCTACGTCAAGTATGCAGTCCGCTCTATTTATAACTACGGATTTTATTCTGAAAAGAGCTTAACAATTTTTTTAAACTTATTCCTGGATTTGTTATTTCTGCTTGTGAGTGCCCAAGCTTTTTTCTTCTCGTTCTTGTGATGTTGGTCAAGTGCACCACACAGAAGACTCATGCCCCTTCGGAGCATCGCAAAAGAAACCTGGCAATATTCCAATTTGGTTAAATAAAACAAAATATTAGAATCCTGATAGTTTATCGTTTATTTTAGGATAATCGGAAGCAGTATTTTATATACTGTAAACGACTTAATTTTCGCGGGCTCAAATTTTCGCGAATCGGGCCAAAGCTGAAAATTTGAAATTATTCGCGGGTTCTAATTTTCGCGAAACGAGTGTAGCTTCCGTAGCGTTCCCATATTGCCCGAATTGTTCGCGGGACGTATTTTTCGCGTTTGTAGGCGAGTCGCGAAATTCGCGAAAATTATGTCCTCGCGAAAATTTAGTCGTTTAAGCTGGAAACACATGTACGACGAAACCGTCCGATCCGACGTCCGATCAGGCAATATGACGGTCGGAGGCGAGGGTTTTCAACGCTCTCCGGTGCTACGAAAACCCTCGCCCCCCAAGGTCATTCCCGCAGTCCGCAAGTCGGATCGGACTGTTTCGTCGTACATGTGTTTCGCGCTTTACAGTATACAGTATATATGCAGGGTAATTGAAGTTACTTTGAAGATGTCGATTTGAAAACAAAAGAGTAAAACGTAAAGTAATGCTTTTTGTGCAAGTGAGATATACTGCCAGGGGAACGCAATACTGGGGTTAACAGTCAAAACAAGTCAAATAATCAACTAAAATTTGCGAATCGAATTCCTAATTAGCAAAAGTAAACATATGGTTTCAATTGAAAACTTGATGAGTGTCCTCTAAAACCCTTAAATCAGTCAATTTTAGAATTATTTGTAGCGCCGCCAGAAATGCGCCTGTTGTAGGAGTGGAAATTTTAAGCCGGGGTCACACTGCTCAATCATCATACAAAAGACAATCTGCAAACATGTGTCACCGAAATATGCGTGGTACCAATATCGCGTGCCAAGGTTTCTTCTTCAACTCGTTGCCTTGCGGCATTCGAAGCTCGGATCTCGCTGTGACTCGCGTTCAAATCTGTATGCGAAATTTGTTTTGTAGGATGTATAATTAGTGTGGCCCCGGCTTTAGCGCACCACCACGTTTACCACGTTCTCCCAAGCTCTTCTAGAATTGACTGAATTGGGGTTTTAGATGTCGCTCATTATTCTCTCAGGCCGAATATCTCACCTGCACAAACTATGTTACTGCTTGGACTAAACTCAAACGCCCCGTGTATTTACAATTCTCAGTTTTTGTTTTTTCAAAACGAAATGTTAGGCATAAAAATAGTTTCTTGTAAAAGTTAATAGAAAACGTTATGAGCCACTCCAGTTTTTGAAGGTGGATGACCAGCGAAGCTCTTTAGCACACGACGCAAACGTGACACAAAATTCTGAACAAAGGTACGCACAGACATTTTTTGTTGCCTCGATCTGTGATGGACGACTATCGCCACCCCGAGGAGCCGGAGGAAACTAGACACGCTCGACGGGACCGCCACCCGGCGGAAAGCAGACACGCGGGACGGGACCGCCAACCCTGGAGAGCGGAAGGAAAAGAAACTAGACACGCAAGACCTTGGGACGACGACAAAGAGAGGGCGGTGCGACCGTAGACATGGCCAACGCGGGTCGCACAGCGCAAATCTTTGAGAAACCTTTATTATATACCTGAGAGCCTACTGATCTTGAAAAGTGTGCCTATTGATAACTAATCTACTGAATTTATCTATTGATAAATAACCCAAGCATCAGAGAGAATTCAGGGAATGGTGTTCCACGCGCCTTACGTGCCGGCGTCTGCGACAGTAACTGTTCTAAAGCAAAAGCCTTAAACAAATGGCGTCTTGCACGCGCGTTCGTCGAGGATTTATTTCGGTTATTTACTTCAAATCTTTTATACGGGGAGGGCGTGCGCGTGCGGCGCATGCGGTGGTGCGAGCGTAGAGTTTTTGTTGACGCACATGAAAAATTCACGCATTTCTCTTGCCGTAAACAGCTTCGCTGTAAAACTACTTTCTGTTTTTCTTCGTCGAACACTAAATATTCTAAAAACTTGACACTCTCTTTTAGTTATCTTTTTACTGCTCATTTTTTTAAGCATTATCCTTCGCTTTTGCGCCAGTACTCTAAAACTGTGTGTGAGGCACGTTGGGAAATGTGGACAATTAAAACAAATATAAAGCTGCAAATATGTGCGATTTGCCGACTTCGTTGACAGAATGTACGTGTAGCGGAAGTGTACGTTCTCAGAAGAATTCGAACTCGACAATAAACTTTCTTTTCAACAAAGCTGAGAGCGTTTATTACCATCTATGGGGGGCTACCAAAGAGCACAAATGCAGCCACAGAAATGCTAAGGCTTCCCATTTTATTTTTTATGCTCCACTGCAACGGCGTTGTTCTCCACTCGAGCGTCCTGATGAGCAATTTAGAGACCACAAATTACCAGCTGCTGCTGAATTTGAATGCGCATAGAATACAATGATTTTACCAAGAAGCTCCCGTAATACAATGCGCTTTTATTTACAGGAGGAAGACTCAACAAGTCACTTGTGCTAGCTCTAAGACTTAGAAGATCTAGGTACCACACTACGCTAATTTTAAGTATTTTGTTTCAGTGTGAACATGGAAAACAAAAAAGGATAAGGAAGCACTGGTTAACGTTTCTAACAAAGTCGAACATAAAAATTAAAGGCAAAGACATTGAATTTCGATGCTGCTTATGTCATAACTGATCTGCACCTTCTTAAGTTTCAGGTTGTTTTCGCGCTCGGATTTGACTATAACCTATCAGTGTAGTTTAAAAACAAACTGCTCTTTTACCGCCGGCAGAAGTTTCACCTGGACCAGTGATCTCGCAGGAAACGGCCCAAAGAAAACTGTTGTACAAAAGTCAGGGAGAAAAGAGTAAAATACGCATATCAGTAACAATGCAAAGATGAAGACAAATTTGTCAGTAGGCACAAAAATATTACTATTTTGAAAGAGCACAATATATGCGACAGCGCGCAATATCGTTGTTGGTCCCTTCTGTTCTATGCTCGTTTTTCGGCTGCATTTTCATGAAAAATTCATGATATGGTTCTGGCATGCCCGCCTGTGATATATATCTACAGTGAACGATAGGAAAGCACCTACACTCTGAGTTGACGTTTTTCATTGCTTCATTATTTTTCCGGTCGGCGAGGTACACAGTTGTTTTAGTTATTGAAAATAAAAGATAAACACTGACCACTGGGATACTAGTGATCATCCACCAATCACAAAATTATTCGAAAATAAATGTTCAGCTGCACCTGTTTTGGGTAGGTCGAAACCTACCAGGACCAGAACAAAAATATTCAAGCCAAACTTTAGGGAGTGAATTAGTTTTTTTTTTTTATCTGACATTAAAGATAATCATGCCAAAAGTAATCGGAAGATGTCGTGTTTTGTGTTTTGTCTTATGTGTTTATTGTTTCGCGTGTATTTGCACTTTACCAACACGCTCTGTTTTTAAAAGAGACAAATTAAATGTCATTATGTATTTCAACTCACCGTTTTTCAAGCTCATCCTCCCGGCTTTGAGAGTTTTCTCAAGAGATGAGGGTGCCTGCATTGCAGAAAAGTATTTACGGACATTAGTGACCTTCCGTGTATAAAGGCTTTGTATGGGTTAAATACTGTAATAACATTTGAACATATATTTTTTGCAAGTCTGACTGAGGTCATATCCATAATCGCATTTTAGAAGACGAAAAATTGATGAGAATTCGCTTAATCTGAGAAGAGGGGAGCTATCTTTGCAAATTACTTATTTACGAAAGCTATCGTGTTTTTATATATATATTGAGGAAAAATAGTGCATGGCCCGGTGTTGTGGATGGCATTTATTTCTTACTTTAGCTATAAAGTTCTCGGCTATTTTGTTAAGTCATTTGCATTACCGTAAATTTGCAACGGAAGAACACAGAGACAAGAATTGTGTTTACGCGTCTGGCACACACTTTAAGGTATGGGGGAATAAAAACTTCAAAATACGTCGTTTCTGGTGGAGTTCCCGTGAAGTGTCCTCTAACTTAACCCAGACGGGTGAACAGACACGAAATGTAAGGCCCGTTCACACTCTTGCGACCTCTTAAACCTGGGTTCCTTAAAACTTCTTAAACCAGAGGACACACTGGCGCCATCTATTGGGTAGCAGTGTAAACTCGGCGGTCCGGCATATTTTTTATTTCTCTCGCGCATTCTCTTTTCTTTCTTGGCTCGAAAAACTTTTGCCAATGTTATAAACGAGCCTTTCTATGGGTATTACGCACATTTGACCTCGGAAATCCCTCAAAACCTTCGCTCTTGTGGAATGCAGTTCCAGGGTCACCGCATAGATGGCGCCACAATGCCAGTGTGTTCCCTCGTTCTAAAACAAAATTAAGAAGTTTTAAGAGATCTCGTCTCTCTCAGTCGTACTCGGTCGCAAGAGTGTGAACGGGCCTTTACTTTTGTACTAAGGATCACTTGACGCGTTTAAAAAAAATGGCAGGCCGGAAGGAAAGCAGCTGTTACCGAAGGTTCAAGCAACACACGAAATTCACGCGACATTTTTTTTTACATTTCAGCGAAGTTTTATATTTACAGTCCTTTTCATCTCAGTTATTGCCTAACCGGCAGACAAAGGACAAAAAGTGCGTAGTCTGTTTAATGCGACGAGCAATTTCCTAAATTGAAAAGCGCTAGTTTAAAATAAAAACTTATGTTGCTGTGAATTATCTGGTAGATAAATTTTGTGCTAAGAAGTTTGATGCGCTAAGGCTTTGCTAATTTAAGAGGTATTGTCTCCGGCCACAAAACAAAATCAGTTAAATAGAATGTCCCCTTTATAAAAAAAGAAATACACACTCCTTGATTAGACGAGTTGGTACATACTCGAGAACTCAAGCAGCTCAAAGGACGAGACACCGGATGAACGAACTGACAAACAGCGCTGTGTCTTCTTCTTTCTCAATCCAATTTCTCGTCCTTTGCGCTATTTCTCAAGTATATACGAACTCGCCCAAGCTTCAACTTTAGCAGCGTTCATTTCAGTTACACTAGGAACTTATAACTGTTTCACTGCGGCGCTCTGTTTTTGGTCTTGTGCTTGGCGGTGTTTTGATTGTCAGCTATTTGTTCCTTTCCGGACATTCCCCATTCATCTGTTTTCCCTTTTTTTGTTCATTGTGTTGAGAGAGTAGGAAAAGTAATGGTCTGAACATATGACGATCAGACCGGGATGAAGTGCCAAAGTGGTATCAACACAGGTATATAGGACCCGTTTTCATGAGATGAGTATAATGTTCCGAGGTGACGTCACAGAATACCTTTGCATAGTTTCCATGGCTACGTAAATTAATAAAGAATTATCGTTATTAAAATATTACACATTTATAACGAGATAATTACACGCATCCAGCTAGACTCGAAATCGAAACCGAACCCTGTCGAATTGCGAACTGATGTTCAGTGTTGCAATCACAAGACCTTATTACAGGATCGCAATACTTCAATGAGAAACGTGAAGTTATTGATATAAATGTAAGCTGTTCTGCGAGCTGCTCCGCTTTTATCGTGTCGAGATTGCTGCACTAGACCGTTGGTTGTCATTCGGAAACTCCACAAAAGAATGGTGCGAACACCCAGTCGAGTCCGTCCCCTCGGAACCAAAGCAAATGTAAACATATTTTAAGTTTAGGGATAAAGTTTGGAGTTATATTAGGTGGAGCTTGTCTAGCGGGCTCAAACAAGCACACAAATAAACACATTTTCAACAGAAAACACGGTGCACACACTCTGTCTCCCAAATGTATCAGTAGAATTGAAAGACGTCTTTTTTTCGTTACGCCTCCACGAATTTACTTGAGATACCCACTTCCAGTATTCGCCAATGTGTAGTCGAATAATACACTAATTCACAAGCCACTTTAAATGTCTAAAATACTTTCTTTTAAATACTGACCATTCCTGCTTTTCAACTACAGCTACAAATTGAAGGAAGCAACTCTTTTTTTTAATTAAAATATTTGGAACCACAACCTTTAAATAGGGTGACCTTTTGCGGGTACACTTGAAACATAACTTCCGGCCACATGTTCACAAAGCATATACACTCACTTGTAAGGTCCCTTGAAAATTTCGGGAAAGTTGATATTTTCTCATGTCCATATTTGCGCTATTTCCGCTGCCAGAGAGCCGACCTGTGATTATGTAGCGTTCAATAAGCGCAAGCGGGTGAAAACATACAAAACCCGAATTAAATTAAATGCAAACCTCTTTAAGCGCTCGGGGTTAAATTGACCTTTCGTGGTGAATAAACACGAAACGTAAAATATTTCTCAAACACTAGGTGTGCAAACATAAAGTAGTAAATATAACAGAATTGTTGCAAATTATATACTATAATCGCAATGTCACAGTTTTGTCAGAATGGAATTCGAGGGTTTATATCTCATTTGATAATTACTTCAGCTACCTTGGTCTTGATCCTGGATTTGATAAATATATTGTACAATAAAAACACTTTCGCTAAAATGGAAGTAGTATGCCTCAACCAGCACAGTGCCCGGTGTTCAGAGCACCAGGCTGTCTTTAGCTTGGCCCAGAGCCCGCGAATGAATAGAAATTACACTATAGTCTTTAAAACTAAACCTGCCGTTTTCGCTAAACTTCGAGTAAGTGGTAGTTTGTGCTACGCCAATTACAATGGAGCTCCCAAATTTGCAGTCATTTTAACGCCATGAATGCTCGTAGCGCAGAAGACGTGCATTCCAAACAGATCAGTAAAAAATGACCTCACCAACAGCATAGAAAACGTATGTTGTTTCATGGCGCTGCTCTTTCTGGATTGTAATGAAAACGTCTAAGGCAATTGTAAAGTTTCTATGCTGACTATTAGTACCGCGTAGAGTATATATACATTGTGGACGGACCCGTGGTGCATTTCATTTGGTGCGAAATCCGCCGAATCAGGTTTTTTGCCGTTTATTCAGTGCGTTCTCACAGCTGTAAAAGTTTATATTGCCGTGCGCGTTGCTGACCTAACAGGCAGCGCGCTCGCGGCCTAACGGTTATCGCGCTTGCCTTCCACGCGAAAAGCCAAGGTTCGAATCCTGGCCATGGATGTATATTTTTGATGACTCTGTAATATGACGATCTGGTAAATTGGAGAACCGTATTGCTGATTCCATGTTAGAGAGTTCTATAAGCGAACGTTCTACGTCAATTGTTCCAGACGCCACGCGCGTCAAAGGGGCTCCGCGTGGCAAGCCAGAGTCAGTCTCGCCCTAGCATTCGATCCTGCTGTTACGCCGACTTCGACGTCCGCGACGCTCTGTTGTTATCTTCTGTTCCCTTTCTATTTTGGGCACCAATTTGCCGCACTAAACGTTTAGTTTCTTTAGTTATTCGCCGCCTCATCACCATTTGCCATTCGTGTCATTATTCGGTTCAAATCGGTTTTGTAGGTTTTTGTTTTTTTCGTCCAAGTACACCCCGGGTGCTCTGGTGCTTTATTTCGCTGACTTTAAATGTATGCTTGTTTTGGTGGCAGCGTAGCAAGAAACTAAATAAAAACATACGGCTCGTTCATCAACCCCGCTTGAAGTTTCCGTGGTTATTGATCAACATGGACCAGTTGGAGCCCCTGGCAACAGCTATCAAGATTAACAGTGATTCAAAATGGGTTAGTTGGTTGTTTCTCATACTTCGATTGAACTGCGCCACAAAGAATTACAAATGAAACATATAGAAAACCTAAGTAGACAACGTGACACAGAGAAGTAAATGTGTATGTCATGTCGTCTTCCTAGTCCCAGTGTCGTTTATTTGTTATTCTTTGCAGCGCAGTTCGATCAAGGCATATAGCTTATATCAAAATGTCGTAGCACGTTGACACGTACTGACGAACAATGTTCGCATTTCTGAGTAACAGACAACACTATGAACAGTGTTGAGTTAATAATAACACAAAACGTAACACGCTTCTTAATGTGTAGAGCACTATCGATTTATCCACTTCAGGTTGGTTCATTGAGTTCAAGCTATTTGACGTTAAACATGTCAGTATATAATTGCATTTATTACATTCACGTTCAAGAGTCAAGTAATCCACGTCCTTGCATACTACAACAGTTTGTACTCCAATATTGTACCAGATCGTTCTCATATCATATATCAGTAAGGGCTCGCATACAAATGAATTATGAAGAAGTATCGATTACTACATTGCTGCTATGTACATTGTGTACACGTTTCCTTGTGAGAATAATGTAACTATTATCTCTAAATACCTTATTATATTTAATTTATTACTATTACAGCTAATATCGCTTCAATATAGGTAATTAGAAGTACAATTTGAAGCGTACAAATTACTTCGTTAAAATTATGCATCTTTCTAAAAGTAATGCCGCGCAAATTAGCGTTACACTGGTACGCAAGAACAGAACCTCGTCGGTAGAGATAGAATACTGCACAAAGCGCATATCGAGAAATGTAAAACAGATGGCTATATATACCGACGTGCATCAGCGATCCCACCACTGTGCGCTATCTCGTTCCCATACGTGCGGCTACTTCTGTATCTGCATCGCCAGCTGAGACAACAGGTCCCCCGGAGAGAAGAAAGCCCCCACGATAGCGAACCTTGCAAGGCAGCGGTAAGAATTCTCGCGAGGGACTGTTCCCTGTTCTAAACGAACTCGTCGCGAGTGCCTTTCAAGCACTCGTGTCGGCTGCCTTTAAAAGACTGTCTTCCGAGACGTCTTACTCCTGGGTTTGGCGCCTCGTCTTTATTTCGTTTAGCAATGGAAAGTTTTAGGGAACCGTTTTTGTCTGTCTTCCGAGACGTCTTACTCCTGGGTTTGGCGCCTCGTCCTTATTTCGTTTAGCAATGGAGAGTTTTATGGAACCGTTTTTGTCTGTCTTCCGAGACGTCTTACTCCTGGGTTTTGCGCCTCGTCTTTATTTCGTTTAGCAATGGAGAGTTTTAGGGAACCGTTTTTGTCTGTCTTCCGAGACGTCTTACTCCTGGGTTTGGCGCCTCGTCTTTATTTCGTTTAGCAATGGAGAGTTTTAGGGAACCGTTTTTGTCTGTCTTCCGAGACGTCTTACTCCTGGGTTTGGCGCCTCGTCTTTATTTCGTTTAGCAATGGAGAGTTTTAGGGAACCGTTTTTGTCTGTCTTCCGAGACGTCTTACTCCTGGGTTTGGCGCCTCGTCTTATTTCGTTTAGCAATGGAGAGTTTTAGGGAACCGTTTTTGTCTGTCTTCCGAGACGTCTTACTCCTGGGTTTGGCGCCTCGTCTTTATTTCGTTTAGCAATGGAGAGTTTTAGGGAACCGTTTTTGTCTGTCTTCCGAGACGTCTTACTCCTGGGTTTGGCGCCTCGTCTTTATTTCGTTTAGCAATGGAGAGTTTTAGGGAACCGTTTTTGTCTGTCTTCCGAGACGTCTTACTCCTGGGTTTGGCGCCTCGTCTTTATTTCGTTTAGCAATGGAGAGTTTTAGGGAACCGTTTTTGTCTGTCTTCCGAGACGTCTTACTCCTGGGTTTGGCGCCTCGTCTTTATTTCGTTTAGCAATGGAGAGTTTTAGGGAACCGTTTTTGTCTGTCTTCCGAGACGTCTCACTCCTGGGTTTGGCGCCTCGTCTTTATTTCGTTTAGCAATGGAGCAGTTTTAGGGAACCGTTTTTGTCTGTCATCCGAGACGTCTTACTCCTGGGTTTGGCGCCTCGTCTTTATTTCGATTAGCAATGGAGAGTTTTAGTGAACCGTTTTTGTCTGTCTTCCGAGACGTCTTTCTCCTGGGTTTGGCGCCTCGTCTTTATTTCGTTTAGCAATGGAGAGTTTTAGGGAACCGTTTTTGTCTGTCTTCCGAGACGTCTTACTCCTGGGTTTGGCGCCTCGTCTTTATTTCGTTTATCAATGGAGAGTTTTAGGGAACCGTTTTTGCACATCCGATATGGTACGGTGGACCCTCCAGTACGAACTGCGCATGCGCCACCACAAAAGACTCGCACATGCGCAGTTCGTACCGGAGGCCTTATCGTACCGCATCGGATGCGCAAAAACGGTTCCGTAAGACTCCCTAACAAGTCCGATCCCAGCCAACTCCACGATCCGATGTAGCCAGTCAAGCCGAGGCACAAGTGCATAATCACGACGCTGGTTATATTTGTGCGTTTGCTGTCATCGGCTAAGCAATCACGCACAGTGAGTACGGCGCGACACCGTGCCTCGTTTTTTGCATGATCGATGAAGCCGGTGATGGCAAACACAAAAAAACGATGAGCGCCGCGACGATGCACTTTTGGTGATTCTTGATTGGCTCCGTCGGACGACCTCGTGGGCGCTTTTCTCGGGGAGCGTCCGAGGTTTGACTTTCCTTCTTGGGGTTGACCACAACAGGACACCCGCCGATGAAATGCCCAATTGGCTTGCAGGCGAAGAACGTCCATCGCTTCCTTCCTCTGGATCTTTGCTCCAGCTTTCTAGAAAACTCTTGATGTTGAGAGACACCTGCCTGTTTACGGCAAATGCGCTCATTCCCCTCTGAGTGTCTAAATCACTAACACTGAAAGGTGGGCTATATTCTACATAAATCGTAGAATAATATGTGCCTTCAGAAAGACACAAATCAAGAGGTATACAACTCAAAGCACATATTGTGAACGCCATTGGACAGCTCCCGCGGCTTCATTCAATCTCTCCACTCTGTGAGCCCAACGTGCTTTGTCACCTCCGTGGTCTATTGACTCGATGTTGTCAGATAGTACGAGCTCCTCGAACGATGTTTCTCTGCTGTACTAAAACTACTGTAGAATATTGTTGTAGGTGAAACCGACGCAGCTCACCACATCTTGGTGGGTATTTCTCCATGTGTCCGAAAAGTTCGCTCACAGGTACGGTCTGGGAGAAGTCCCATCCTCTCGAACATGCACAACTCAATAAACGTTAGAGAGCACTGGTCCTGCGTCATAAAAAATAAATAAAAATATTTAATTCCTACAAAGGTTTGTGTGACCACAGCGTGGTAATATCAGTGACGTAGATAGCATCTTAAACCCACAGAGCCTTTTCTTTACCACCGTCTGTATGGACCTAAATATGGCGAATCTTGCTAAAGTGGTTTTTCACATCTATTTGCGTTTGTATTTAGTAATAAATTCACAAAAGAAGTCAGACCTTAGAACCCACTCGCCCTCAGTCGGATTAGTCTTATACATCTCACAATCGTCCTTGCTCCTTCTGTAACTTTCATTATTAGCCTACTTGACCAACTTTTGTTCTTCTGTTTTAACAAAACACATCCAATTAATTTGAGACGTTTTGGTGTGAACATATGCTCCGTCCGATTTAGATTTGGAAAGGGAAGAGTAGTAGGAGCCAACCTCCTATTTTTTTCGGTTTGAAATTCCAGTCTAGAGCACCGCTGAATAAATCAGAGCCACGAGATCTACTCCTCGACGCCGAAGAAGCTTACTGTCGTGACAACGACAAGTTACATAGCCATCAGTCACTCTAACAGCAGAGATACAATCAAAGACTGTAAAAAGTATTCCAGCTCAATTTGGGCCATCCAAAGCATCCGTGGTATCGCAAGAGACCTTTAGCGGGCTGGCCACAGGAGTACCATCTCATGGATATCATGCCATCAAGGGATCCAAAGGAACGAAAGGGAGTACATTGCAGAACGGGAAAGTCAAATTTTACAATTCTTCGGCTTGCTGCTCGCTTTTTTTTTTTTTTCAAAACCTGTAACGGTTATTAACACCCACAATATAGCAAGACCTCGAGTAGCCTTTCCAAATTGGTAAACGACAACTAAGAGCCATATTCGCAAACATATTACATGATGCAGCACACCCAAAACCTTAGGGCTACGGTCACTGGTCTCCCCTCAGACTTCGGACAAACAGCGCAGTCACTCCCGCACGTCGGGCGATCTTCAGCGGCGCTCAGCCGATGGGGTGGGTGTGATGTTCACAAACTCCGATTCAACTTAGGAGCCGAAGCGCGCGATTATGGCGCGTATATTGTGGGAGTGTAGTGCATTAACAGTCAAGCGTCAGCGCGCATTGAACCGCCTGAAAGAAGTCAAGCCGACCTTTTTAAGAGTGTGGATTCACCCTCGTGGCTCACCGGAACACCGGAAAAGAAAACCGGACCGTTTGGTTGAATACATCAAAGTTGCAGGTCTCAAGTGGTGCATATAAACCACATCTGCTCGAAGTGCATAGATAATCTAACTACTTTACTGACACCTACGTACAGAGCGTGACACTGTTAGCGCGAGCAAGCGATCGGAGGTTTTTTCAGTTTTTCTCTTTGAAACCAAGGGATGTCATCCAAGTTATTATTGCTACGGAAAGAGCTCATTTAGTTCTTTAATGTAAGCGATAAATTTTCGTGCTCGCTAATACTATTTAGAAGTAAAATTCGAAAATGCGTCGATGTCGCGTTCGCGCTAACAGTGTCGCGATGTGTACATAATACTGCCAACATTTGCATTTATCACAAAACCTTTGATTTAATGCTTTGTAGCAAGACTTACACTGTATTGTATTACGACGAACATATTTTTCTTTATTTATCAATTGAGACGAATTATTTTTATTATTTAGAATATCGCCTAGATATAACAGATAGGCTAGCAAGCCATTTTGCTTAGACGTAAACCGATCGGACGCCGCGAAATAGCTGAGAAACTTGGTAATCGCGAGTAAAATTGTAGTCCAAGTTGTCAATATTTATTAGCACAGGAATGTTTTATTAGATAGAATGACAGCTATGCAAAACAACTGAACGCAAAAGTTTACTCGGGAAAATTATGAGGGTATAGAATTATGGAAGTGCAGTTTGAGAACAATGTACATGGAGAGCGATGCCTCGAAAAAGTTGGGTTTCATTTTGAAACTAAATGCAAACACATATATAGATGTGGAAAAAACCCTTTGTGTAGTGGAAATTTTCCATCGGCTTTGGCAATTCTTCATACTTAGGCTCATATATTTGTTGGTAAAGATAAAGCCCTGTGAGTTCGTGATACTTTTTTATGTCAGCGATATTACCACGATTTGGTCTAAAAACACTGCAGGATTGTTGCTTTTTTTTTTTGAAGTTGCTCCTTTTGGCTGGTGATTGTACGGAGAAAATTATATATGGGTGTGAGTAACAAGCAACACAGTTTTTGCAAAGAGCGAAATTATCCATGCGAGCTGGTTAGGAAGCATGATAATATAAAATTGTCGGAGCAATTGGACTGTATCACAAACGCGCTCAACAAAAGTATTTTGGAGATGCTCCCAAAATTTCGCGGTTGATACAAATGTCCTGGAAACATAATCAGGTGCTACATTTATAATAACAATAGCGCAAAGGCAACTACACATTATGTTATTATGATGGTTCACCAACTCGCCCAAGCCGCCATCCTCACATGCTACATGCAAACTGCGAGGGAATTGCGAAGCTGGTAAGCAATCAGATGTGAACTTACCATCTGGAAATGGGGGTTTCCTACACAACGCAACGCAAATATGGGGGTGTTGTGATTGTAAAATACTACTCTGTGGCAGCTGATCAACAACATCAAAAAAAGCAATTTCATAGGTTAAATACCTTTCATTTTCGAGGACATACATGTAGGGGCATGCGGCGTAATGTCTTATATCGTGTTGCCGAAAAAAATATATACGACCTTATTCAGTGGAGCATTTTTTAAATGTGAGGAACAGAGGTGTTACATGGCAACAAATTAAATGTGAACAAGATTTTCTCGACAATAAAGACAAATAAGTATGTGGATTATGGGTTTATTGAACTCTGTGAATACAGGGGTGAGTGCCTTCCGCTGTCGAGAGGAAATGTTCTCTGGACTCGGCATTTACAGGTCCGAGTGTACAGCTACGGCCTCAATTTGTACGCGGGCATTCTGTAAAGGAATTAAAACACTTTTAGTTACGCGATTATTTAAAAAAAAAAGTAAACATGAGGTACAATACTGCGCAGGTTTGCGACATTCCAAAACGTCCAATGAATTTCTTGCGTGCAGCGGAGCATAAACATGCATATGATCAGACTTCTTCGCCTTACATGAAAAAAACCTGATGAATCACGATGAAACATTACTGAGCGTTAAATGTGAATAATTAAAATTCCTAATTACTTTTGTAAAATAATGATTTACTTTGCTCGTTAGTTTTTCGATTAATTGTCAGTTACGTGTCTTTTATACTTCTCAAGGAATAAAGGAACACAAATTTGAGAGCGAGAAAGGAAGAAAATAATCCTATATTTTTATATGTATGATGTTTTTTACGATTGGTATTGCAACGCTACTTCCATACTCGTTGTTTACCTCAGGAGAAAGGCAAGTTTTGCGCCTTCTTCATACGCCGCGCGGAGTAGTTTTTACAAGATTTGGTTGTTGAAGGAAAGGCGATACTTTTGGCCTTTGAAACGTTTGTCTTGATATGATAACATATATTAATTCTGAAACGCACATACATACATCTTAATGCTCCACATAAAGGGGGAAATTAGTAATGCTCCAGAGTAGCCGGAATATATTTTTTTAACTACGGTTTTTTGAAAAGAAAGCCCCCCCCCCCCCCCCCCCCGACTATAATTTTTCTCTTCTCACTTTATTGCAGTCGGGGATCCCAACGAAAAATAATATCGGCGCTATATTTGATTGCATCATTTGCGTATAGTATTAGAAAAGGAGTGGGTGCGAAAGCGCAAATTTGGGTAGCGGTCGCGATGGTGCTCGTGCTTATCAAAACATTTTTTATTGAGTTTAAACCAGACGCTTTGTATGCTTCTATGTTCACTCACTCTGCAATACTTCACCTTTCTCGCGGCGTCAGTCATTATATAACGCCATCGTTCCACCCCACCTTGATATATCTGCAGCTGTTACAATGTACCGTCGCGGTTTGGATAATTTTACATTTGTCTCGTAACTTTATGTGGGTTTAGGTTTTTTTGTTTGTTTTCTGTTTTTATTGGTTGTGTTGGTGCACCAAGGGGAAGACCTATGTGGTCGCTTTTGGGCACCCAAAATATGAATTAATATTATTATCATTATTATTACATTTGTGTCTATGCTGTTCCTGAAACTTATGGCACCTTTCTTGGTAGAGTATTAAACAAAAAAACAAATTGCACGCGAAAAAAATGCAGTGCAAGGATTCTCAAACATATTCAAGCGTTGCCATGTCAAAATCAGGCACGAATTTTGTGGTCAAATTTTTAAGTTTGACCAGAAATGTTTATATTTATTGGGAACAGTATTGAAATAAAAAAAAGCTAAAACAACAAGTTCTTTTTTTTGTTTCATCTTCCAAGTTATTGATTATCGAAGCGGCGGAGGCGAATACTGACGTCCCTCTAACCCATCGGGAATCGCTTGTTTGACGCTCGCTATTTGGTCACTTCTTACATTACTACACTAGGACTATTCTGTGTCACTCTCAAAATAAATTATATTTTACCAAGATATATTAAAAATCTTGTCTTCTAAAAGAATGAGAAAAAATTGGTCAAACTATCTCTATTTGTCGGATTTTGGCAAAGTTTGGCAAATTCTTGCATGCGATCTTTTTAAGAGTTTAATGACCTTGCTTTAACCCGAACACTAAATTGGTGATTTCTATTGTACACAACTGCACTATTATATGCACACAAAATGAAACTTGTTATTTACGCCTGAATAAGCGAATGTCGTGAAAGATGAGCAAGTTTGAAACCAATTTTCTTAACAAAGTTGTAGTTACTTCATGGTTTATACCAAGGTATGATTATGACATAATAAAATATAAATCGAAAATATAATTTTTTATTTGTTTGGCCGCAATTTAAGCTTGAATCTTCTCAGTTGTGCGTTGTGACTGTGTGTTCGCTTGGGTGCTGTTTTGACCAGCATATTGGCATGAATATGGTTAATAACACAACATTAAAACTTAACATGTAAGCCTAGAAATAATTGAAATTGGGCGTAATGCGGAGTAAAATTTACTTCACTCAGCAACATAACTTGCCCTTTACAACCCCCCCCCCCCCCCAATTAGATGATATTCAAGCTTTATTTCCGGCCATATAAAAAATGCGATATTTTATATTTGTATCTTATGAGAGATTACTATCTTACCTTCTGATAATAAAAATAAAGAGAAGTATAAATTAAGTTTTTAGAAAATAACTAAATATTTATTTTTCGGACATTCGCGCATTCAAATACAATAAAATATTTTATTTTGTATATAGAATAATAAATTTTGTGTTCACTAAATTTATGTTTAATGTTTGTGGTAATATCAAGCTTTTTAAAATATTTTAAATAGGTTACATGTAAGAACTGGCCAAACTTTGACACAATTCTTCAAGGAAGACGGTTAGACATTTTTTAAAATTTATTTTAAAATAAATTTTATTTGTGACATTTTTTAAAACTGTCACAAAAGATTCCTTGTACAGTAGTTTGAGAAGTGAGAACATTGCGAGCGGTCAAACATGCGATCCCGACTGGTGGCAAGAAAACGTTTGTTTTCGTTTCAAAACAGGCCTGCTTTTCAGGAAGAATTTATAATTTTAAGCAACATATATATGTTCTGGACTATTCTTTAAATAAAAGGGAGTGCAAACGCCAATTTAGGTGAATATGCTAAAATGTCATTGACCACTGAAGCGGCCAAGGCAAAAACTTACGTTTCTCCCACCGGTCGGGAATTGCAAGTTTGAGCGCTCCTTATTTCCTAGACTTGAAACTACTGCACTGGAACTATTCTGTGACGCTCTAAAAGCAGATTTCATTACGTTTAATGTATTTCAAAATATTGTACTTTAATATAAGTTTGAAAAATGTCAAACTATCTTCCTTGGTGATTTTCGGCAAGGTTTGGAAAATTCTCAGGTGTGATCTCGTTAATATATCTTAATTACCTTAATGTCACAAGGAAGCTGCAATTTGTTTTTTTTTTTTGTTGCATACAGAATTACTGGAAGGTATACAAAATTTCAGCTACATATATTCATACGAATAAGCGAATATTTCAAAAACCTGGGAAATATAAGTCATATTCTGCAAAACCCCAATTTGCTTTATATTTAATTACTAGCAAGATATGTCTGTGGCTCACCAGGGAATATAAATAGACGACAGTATTTTTATGGTATGGCTACAATAAAAGCTTGAATTTTGTCAGTGGTAAGTTGTGACCGCGTCTCTGCATGGGTGCTATTCTGACCAATACTATGTCATGAATATTGTTAATTACTTAACACTCCTAACAAATAAGCTAAACTAATTAATGTTGTGCGTAATCCGGAGTAAAAGTTATTTTACTCCTCAACAAAGCTCGCCGTTTCGCAACGGACATTTCAGAACACCCAAGCTGTATTTCCGTTTATATAAAAAAATACAAAAGTTTTAATTTATATTTATAATAGATCACTCTCATATCATTTTACTACCAAAATTATGCAAAAAAATATAGGGAGGTTTTTCAATAACTTGATCCCGATTTTCCTTTGGAAAAGATATGCCGATATTTATGGGTTACATTTAATAATAAATTTGCACGGGAGACAATTAGCTAAGTTTGAGTTTTTGGTGATATAAGGGCCATTAGGATATTTTTGATAGGTCAGACGTAAAAACTTGCCAAACTTTGCCAAAAAGCATCGAAAGACGAACGAATAAAAAAATAATAAACAAGTTTTTTTAATAAATTAAGCATAGTCAAATCTACTTTGAAAGTGTCACAAAAGAGGCCTAGTTCATTAGTTTGAGAAGTGACAAAACAGCGACGGGTGAAACATGCAACCCCGACATGCAGGAGAAACGTTCACGCCTAGGTCAATAAGTAAATTCCGCCGAGCATGCCTTTTCAACTATTTAATTTCAAAAATGGTACCAAAACAAGTTTTTGGTAAAAAATAGATGTTTGACCCAAATACCGTTAGCGAATTTGGATTAAAACATCCATATTGAAAACAGGATCCAATAAAACAATGCGTTATTTATGTTACCTTGACAACCTGCATGACAGTAGATAATTGCAAAGAAGGCTACTGAGCGCTTACGAATCTGTGCTCGTGTGAGAAGTAAAGCATCTAATATTGCCAGTCTGCTAAAGTATGTTAATTGCACTAGTGCTGACCACTGACGCAGGTAATAAAATAATTATAAAATTCTGATATGTGGTACGAGATTCGCCTGTTTTTAATTTACAAACATTAATTAATACGTGGCATATAAAAAAATAAACATCAGCAGAAGCAACAAAAAATGCTCGCTTGCTCTGCAAGTGAAAATTTTTCTTTCTGGGGCGCTAATCTTAAATGGAACAAACATATCTTTGCATTATTTCGTTTTCGGTCAAACTTGCAGCAATTTGTTTTCAAGTTGAAATTAAATTATGTTACAATTATTATTGGGAAAAGTTTACGTGGACATTGCACAATCAATTAAAACAAATTAACTACATAAAATACGTTACTTGTAACGGATTATTTATCCAGCCTGTCTATGATGAATGCATAAAATGAAAAGGGAGTTTTCCGCGTATAATAAATATACATAATAATATTAGCCTGTTTCTTCTGGTCGGTAATACATTTGGAACTTGCCATTAATTAGGTGCTAAATTAAAATACCAAATAAGAATTAGCGATGTGTTCAAACACTTAATAAAATGCTTTCAAAGGTCGCAAGGTCTTTCCTCTAATATTATAAACTTCCATTGGAAGGTTCTAAATATAGTTCATTATGTAGGAATGTGTATTATTTTCATGCATACAGTCGCGTTGCCTTCATTTAGGACATACACACGGTTCGTATCGGCACTTAATTGTTACTGCGTAACTCCGAAACGTTCCTTATCGTTGCCTTCGGCAACTGTCGGACGCATGTCGTCAAACAGTTTCTTTTAAATCAAGCAAGGATTTATTCCGCGCTTAATTCACTGCAAACAAATTATTAAAAAAAACCGTATTTAGTTGAAAATTAGGATCTTAATAAATTATTTTTGGGATATAACGTAGGGCCGGGCACTTAATCGATTAACCTACTGATTAATCGATGAATGCTTTAATCGCGATTATTTTTTAACCTCTTAATCGGATACATTTTGTCAAACAAAAAAAGAAACAATTTTGACGCTTTCACCACGCAGACGTGGACGAGTATATCTGTATGAAGGCAAACTTTAGTGGACATTTTGGCCCAAAGTAAGCTGTAGGGGCGAGATTTGTAACTCTAAATAAGCTGTGAAGGTTATACGTATCTCAGCCGCTTCAACGCCGTGCGAGTGCGCGGTTAGCGCAGCAGAGACAATTGTGAATAATCAGTGCAGTTCGTTATCGCCGTAGAATATCTGCGAACCTCTGCTTCTGCGGCTCAAGTAATATTTTGCCAGTGTGGGTGTTATTTGACTGTTCTCAACTGCACTTCGAGGTTGACTTAAAATCCAAAATTGTACATTTTGGATTTATTACATATTCAGCAAAAGCAACAAAATCTGTAATTGTGAATTTTTAAAAATATTGTGCATGAATGAGAAGGAACGAAACCAGGTTAATCGATTATTTACTCAATTAAAGAGTGGCGAATAATCGGGTTAAAAAATTAATCAACGGTTAATCCTAGCTATAAGATGCAGTGTAGTGTCTTATTTAAGAAAATAGAAACGACAATCTTTTCTACAGGTTAAGGTAAAACATGAATTGTATTATGTACTGATAACATGACTTTCTAAATTTTGAACAATTTTGTCTTAAAGCTTGTGCCACATGGTCACTATTCCTTTTGTTTTTGTTCTGTACCCGATCGAACGTAAACTTTTACTGTAAATTATCCCAGCAAACAATATTAAAAAGTGTCGCCTTTGCTAAATTTTATACATTATGACAAGTGAGATAATACATCTAGTAGTTTTATATTATCTAAGCATGTTTCCACTTTCTGAAGCACTGTTTTATGAAAGGGCCACAAAAGAAACTGACAAATTCGTTTTTAGAAACAGCGCCCTTGACAGAAACCAGCACGATTTCTGTCAATGGCGCTCAGTGGAAACTAACCTTGTATCATTCGGAGAACACACTTTGCCTAAAGTCACTTTCAAGTTGACACTATTTATTTCGATTGCACTAAAGCCTTTGATCTAGTAGATCATAAATTGTTTCTTGACAAATTGTTAGCATTGGGCATTACTAGCTCGTTTTGCAGTTGGTTGTCAAATTATCTTGGTGGAAGACCAAACAAAGTGCTTTATGAAAGGTGTTTTTCTTCCTCGTATGTTTTAAATTCTGAAGTGCTTCAGAGTTCCAATCTTAATGCGCTGTTATTCAACATTTTTGTCAATAATATGGCAGATAGTTCTCAGCATTCAGGGTGCTGCAGTTTGCAGATCATGCAAAACTTTATCGCGAAGTTCATGCAAGTACTGACTGCCACATGATGCAAGACGATGTTCAGGCAGTTCTAAATTGGTGATTCAAAATTATTTTGGCACCTAAACCAATAAGACCAAACTTACTTCCTGCACCTTTCAGGCAAACAGCATTGGATACCCGCATACCATGTTAGATTCAGCTATCGCGAGGTCGGATACTATTCGTGACCTGCGAGTGTTGTTGGATTCCCGCCTCGTGTTTACTGAGCATGTTTCGAAGATTGTGAATGACTCTAATCAGGTGCTAGGCGTTATTTCCAGAATGACGCGGAATTTTCGTACTAACGCTAGCATGACTAATCTATTTCGCGCCCTTGTTTTGTCCAATCTGGAGTTTTAATCAGCCGTATGGAACACCATTGGAATGTCATAATCATGTATTTCAGAAAAGTGCAGCGTCGTTTCGTACGTATTGTTTATGACAGATTGGTTGGGAGGCACATATTTTTTTCTTATATATATCTATTTAATCTGCGTGATCTTGTGATTAACGGGAGACTGAGTATTTTAGAGCGCAGCTCTTAGGCGCCCGTTTCCGCCTTAAGCAGCGACGCCGTCGCCGTCCCCGTCGGTGTAACTGCGCGTTGCATTATGGGACGTTTCCCATAATGACGTCTTACGTGACGTCACGTAATACGTCACGAGGGTCACGAGTGAGGAGGAGGGGGGAGGGGAGAGGAGGAGGGGATGAGGAGGAGAGGAGGGTGAGGAGGTGGAGGGAGGAGGAGCGAAGGAGGAGGGAGGAGGAGGAGAGGAGGAGGGGAGGAAGAGAGGAGGAGGAGAGAGGAGAATGTGAGGAGGAGGAATGAGGAGGAGGAGGAGGGAATATTTCCCCGCTAAATGGAACGGGGAATTTTTTCGCAAAATTTAGCGGGAAATTAGGTTAACATTTTCTGCTAAATGGGAGGGGAGCAGGAGAGGAGGGTCGGAGTGTACGGAGGGGGAGGAGGGGAATACCCTCCCCTCCGTACCCTCACCTCCCCCTCCTCAAGAGCTGCGCTATAATATGGCATTACAAAGAATTGTAAACGTCTTTAATTGTTTGTATAGGAGAGTGAACTCTACGTTTGATGCACCCTTGCTTATAAGTGCAATTTCTTTTTGCGTCCCTCAGAACTATCAAGGATTCTCATTTCTTTTTTACGCGCAGAACGTTGGTGTCCAGACGCCAATGACATGCCTGAAGCTCCTTTATAATAATGATAGGAGTGATAAAGACTTGTTTTCTCCCCTCATAACTTTTAAACGAGCCTTGTTGGCCGCCTGACAAACAGCCGTGGTCTGTTGTTTTTATGTAGTTCTGTTTGTTTACTTTTACCTTTCCGAAATTACGTCATGTTTGTTTGTTTGTATCTTTTCTTTTATTGATTGTGATATGTGCACATTATTAAGGCCTCAATCTGTTTCTGGGCACATTAATCAGAATACATTCAAATATTGAATGAGCTGTCAACTTCTTTGTCACTGCAAAACGCTATCTTAAAAACAAAATACAACAATAGGGGTGAGGGCGACGAAGTTGTAAATTAAAATAATGACGGGGTAATAGAGTGACAGCTGATAAATTAACAACCATATTTGCAGCAGTCATAAGTTCTCGGTCCTTAAAGGATATGCACAAAACGCTTGCGCCTAGATTGGGTAGCCACAAAAACGAACACCTTTCCTTGGCTTATTTTACGCATATTGTTTTCAGATAGTCGACCCATGCGCTTCTTTACAAACTTTTAAAGCTGTATTTTTCATCTTACCGAGGGTAACTTTACCACCTGGAGTGCTGAGCGTGCAGGGAACTTTTCAGGAAAATCTGTAAACGAAACATGTTGTGCATCAGGTGGTTAATATTTTTTGTTACAACACTAATGCAAGAACCCAAGCCAGGGTGAAACGATAAAATTACTTACACTCGCGGTATATTTTGTTCATCTCATCGTAGTTATTCCAGTTGGTCAGGTATACCGTGGTTTTGGCAACTGATGTGAAGAAGTATGACACAAATAAGGCTCATTAATCATAAATAGTAACGTTTAGGAAAATTGTAGATATATAAAATTCAATTTGTCTTGGTAATGCCTCTTGCAAGGCTCATAAGGTGATATAAATATCTACTCACTGGAATTTGTTTTTGTGGTCAAGTAATGTTAAAGCCTCTTGCTTCATACTTTAGATAATTTTTAAAGGGTAACTGCAAAGAAAAAAAAGTATTTTTAAACAGCCTAATTGGGACAAGCACGTAACAAACAATTTTTCCGCAAAAGACATAAATTTTTACAGCAATATTTATTGGGCGAGACTGATTTTAGTTTGCGGCAATTTCGTCCATTTTAAATCGAGCGCCACAAAGTTGGTATTATACGTCACGTAGTGGCTGCTATACGTCACGGAGTGACGTATAACAGCCACTCTACGTGCGTCGAAAGAGCGGGAGTTTCAAATGTGGGGAAGTTGTGACTCCTACTAAATTACGTCCTGTGGCGTACATATTGCTAGAAAAAAATTGTTTTTTCGCGGAAGATTTGTTTTGTGACTTGCTTGTCCCAATTAAGCAGTTTAAAAAAAAAACATTTTTTTTCTTTGCAGTTACCCTTTAAAGTCAAGCTTCCAAAGAAATGGTGTGAAAACTGAATATTCATGAAAAGAACAAGCCGATCTACTCTTTTCGTGTGATTAGACGTTGGATCAGTGGAATAAAAAACCCTGTGATAATAAAAAACGAATGTGTTGCGACACTGAATTGCTGATAACCGTGGTCCTAAACGAAAAATCTAGTGTAAGCCACATACCATGCTGCATGGTCATTCGGCCTGCTTGGACGAGGCGCCGCATTTGATCCAGAACCTAAAGATTTTAACAAGGACATAATTTATCTTAGGTCTTCAAAGTTATAACGACCATTAAGCCGGATAAACAATGGACATGATCTCAATATTAAAAATGTAATGTTTAACGAACCACGTTTTTTTTTCATTTAAAGTGTTCTGATGTAACACTATAAACAATAATGTTTCATTAATTATGCGATTTTGGTTGTATGTATAAACGACACCCACTATCAACCTTGATTCATATTTTTTTCTGCGGAGGTTGTTCACAATGAATTATAGATCCTTGAGATTCAGTCACGTGCAAATGATTTTGCGCATGCAGATCTTGACACGTTTTGTAACTAGGATAATTTTATGAGGCAGGTGAATGATATGCTTAACATCTCTTATCAGTGCACTTTTACTTCGCTTGCTTATATATATATATATATATAAAGAGAGAGAGAGAGAAAGAGAAACTTAGCGCAGGATGACTAAAAGGATATACGGCAGAAAACGCACTTGAGACGGTTGTTGGAGTTATTAAAACATATTATTCGTATGTTTTAAAAACTCCAACAACCGTCTCAAGTCCGTTTTCTGCCGTATATATATGAATAAATAAATGAATAAATAAATAAATAAATATATATATATCAGGGTGTCGAACCGGAACCGAACCGAACCGAAAACCGGAACCGAACCGGTATCTTTTCCGGAACTGAACCCGAACCCGAACCGTTATATTGTTATCGCGATGAACCCGAACCGGAACTGAACCGGAAAAAAATAACGGTCACCGGCTCATGTCAAAACGGTTCGGCCACGCGCTGTTGACAATGAATGTGCTATCAATGCCATTTGTTTTTTAAGTGCCGTTAACTGACACACACCTCGCTTACATATCAAATGTAAGCGAGGTGTGTGTCAGATCGTGACTTGTTCCTTGCCGGTGACGAATAGAGTAAAATAGAGGACATTGTACGAGCTCTCCACCCGGCAAAGAAGACAACGCTCACCCTGCAGTCACAACAGTTGACAGTCGGTGATTTCTACGGCGCTTGGATGAAATGCGTTATAGACACAGGGAAAGTGGATTCCACATTTGCACGCTCTGTTGTTGATGCACTCAAGGCAAGGGAGACTTTGCTTGTTCAGAATGACGCGTTCAGGGCGGCGGTCTTCCTTGATCCGAGGTACAACATTCTGCTATCTGAAGGCGACAAGCAACAAGCACGCGCTCACTTGAGCAACACGTGGGCCAACATTGTACGCTTCAGCCGTGACGCCAACGACTGCCGAGAAAGTCCGACATCCTCTCTAGGCAGTGATGATGAACTAGACGCTCTGCTGAAGGAAAAGGAAAAATCACAAGTGGCTGAAAATTACGAAAAAAGAAGGGCACTGAAGTCGATAGCGGCAGCATTGAGCGACTTCGAAAGAGAAAAGAGACTGAAGAAGGATGAAAACGTCCTTGCCTATTGGGAGACGCAACGACTGGAACGCCCCGAGCTTCATGAACTGGCTAAAGTTGAGCTGGTGTGCCCAGCAACTCAAGTGAGCGTAGAGAGGACTTTTTCTAGCTTAAAGTTCATACTTTCTCCTCAACGCGTTAACTTGTCAGAGAATACTCTTGACAATATTTTGCTGATCCGTGCTAACTGGGGAGAAAAAAAGTAAAAGAGCAACACTTCTGCTTCTACATTTTTGTTGAATGACGTAACAACACAAAAACTTTTGTTTTGTCGTCGTTTTTTTTTAGGGTTGTGTTAGTGGGAGTGGTACAATGCCTTGAATGTGCATTCAGGATGTTTTCTCCTATTTTTGTAAATGGCAGCTGAGTATAATGCTTCCAGATGCTTATTCGGCCGTGTTCTGTCCGCCGGGTCGTGCAGTGCAGCCTATTTGTGCCGTAGAGTGACGGGTTGGAGGTTTGGAGTCATCGTCAAACAATTTCCTTGCTGTGTGAGTACTTTTTTCGAAAGTGCCAATTTTATATGGCTGCACAATAACACTGTTAAAATCTCCTATTGTTTGACGGTAAAGTTTTCTTAACACCAGTAGCGCCGTCACCACGGGATCTGTAGCAGCCCTCTTAAGCTACATTGTAATAATTGTGATAATCCACGACTGATGATGTTACACCTGATCCTGCGGGCCGTTTTGGTAACCAAGTTGAAACTGTATAATTATATGTAATGGTGGATTTCTTTAAAGCTCGGTAGCACTGTAACCAACTTAATACCAAGTTTGGTTTTTATCAATATTGCGTTATTGTTGTTATTGTATAACTAATGTTTTCCCAGTCAGATGTACGTTGTCTATAACGGATTGAAAGGGATATTTCATTCTGATATTATCCTTTCCTGGTTAACGATTTGAGTGAATAAATACACAACTTCGTTTCAAACTTCCGTTTCTGTGGTAATCTTTCCTGGAGACCGTTTGTTTTGTACCGTTTTCGGTGTGCCCTCCGGAATTCGGGATTTATTCTCCTGCGCATTCCTTGCGTTTCTAATTTTACGACTTTGCCTAAACTGCAAATTTTTGCGCAGTAGAGAACAAAAGCGCGAAATGGAAAATTTCCCGGGTCGTCCTACGCTTTGTGGTATCCTTAACCTTTTTGTAGTTGCAGACTAGTGCTTATTTTGATTGCAGCAGAAGCTGTTGAAGGAGCCACGAAAACAAAAACAAGCTGGTATTTGAAAAAAAAACGGCTTTATACCAATAAAAATGATACCAATTTTAACGCCACTTAAATACAATTATGTATTTATTTTTTGAAAAAAGATCAATCAGTGGCAAGTTCTTTTTTTTTGCGAGAGAATAACCTACGTCATAAAGCAGCACCTCATAGTAACCACGTGGTCACTGGAACAGAAGTGGTTACCTTCTCCCGCATCCCTTTAGACGTCCAGGTAATATAGTGTGCGGTGTAGTTAGTTTTGTGCGAGTGGCGGCCGCTGACGAAAGCCAGCACCACGATGCATCCGGTTTCGTATAGGCACTTAGAAGCTAACATATTTGTGAGACAGCGAACTCTTCTTTTTTAATATTTATCCTATTACGTCCTTCTGGCGTTGCGTTTGGTGAAGTGTTTTTCATATTCCGTATCTTGTTTAATGAAAACTTCTTTAAGGGTCTAATCTGAGTTACCGAAGGCTAGTTCAAATAAAGAAAGCTGTATTTTCTCCCCACTGTTCCTTCAGTTGCTTACACGCCGAGGTGGCGGGATAGTTAGCGAGTTCTACTTGTAAGTGGGTTTGTAAGGAGGTCGCGGATTTTACAGCTACTGCGTCGGACCCAATTAGATGAAGTCCGAATGCGTAAACGTCGGTGAGGTAACCTTTGAGTGCACATAAAGAAACCATTCCTGGTAGAAATCCCTGAGCCTTACACTACGATGTATCCCGTTTCGTATGTGCTGATTTCAGATGTTTTATTTGTAACTTATTTTATGTTGCAATTTGTCATTTATAATTTCCGAACCGGTTCGCGAACCGGTGCGCGGATCGAATTAATCGAACCGGAACTGAACCGGAACAAAATAAATTTACCTGAACCTGAACCGTAACCCAACCCGTATTTTTTTCGGTTCGACACACTGATATATATATATATATATATATATATATATATATATATATATATATATATATATATATATATATATATATATATAACTGGGAAGAAAAAAACCCTTGGTGAAAACAGCAACAACGGACGATTTCATCTTCGACGTTTCGGCCGGACTCCGGCCGAAACGTCGAAGATTAAATCGTCCGTTGTTGCTGTTTTCACCAAGGGTTTTTTTTCTTCCCAGTTATGTACCCACGCCTTCGGCCTCCCGCCACCATGCCCGTTGTATATATATATATATATATATATATATATATATATATATATAAGAGACTACAGGGTAAAATGCTTACAGATGCTTCCGAGAAATATAGGAGTACGCGGGAGGGTGCACAGACGCAGCAGTTGAAGGATAATAAAATAAAAAAGGCTTGTTTGATAATAAGAGTGAGTAGGAAGAAAGTAAATAACGAATGTCGACAAGTGTAATGCTAAAAGTATATTAAATTATTATGTACACTGAAATAAAAAAATAAGAAAATAAAATATGCAAAGGAATATATAAACGAGTAAAGCAAGGTTACACGCAAGATATTAGTGCAAAAGATTAGTGAAAAATAAAAAGGGGAACTATACTTTGTCTCATCCTTCGATGGACTAAGGGCCAAAGCCATGGGTCGCCAGGTCCAATCACGTTCCACGCTACACTATGACATGCCTATTAGGGGGGGGGGGGGGGCGAATAATGCTCGGAACCCAAAAAAGCTGCATCATTTTTATAGCTTCGAGACTGCAAACAGCATCTTTTCGCGATGTAAAATTGTTGAGTCACTCAGTGCTATTTTGATTCGAACCACTGTCCGCCCATTCCCATCAGTGATCTGAGACGCGGGCATTGATACGCGCATCAAAGCGCGATACGCAATTTCTAAGTGACTCGCAATTGGATCTGGCGGTCCGTAGCTTTTGCCTTTAGTCCATCGTAGGGTGAGACGAAGTATAGCGGGCTGGCGTCGACGTTTCAGCAGCGGCCCTGCCGAAGAAGGACGCTGAAATGGCGTGGTGACGGTGTACGTCACTGCCGCAACTCGGAAGTAGCATGGGCCTTAAATCAGCAACGGCTGTCGTCTACGCTATGAGCGAATTCGAAAATAACAGTAGACAGAGAGTTGGCCAAAAATTGAATCCACGGAAACCAGGGATCCGAATGGTCTAATCGGTTAGGGCGTCGCCCCGGGTAGGCGGAGGTTGATGGTTCGATCCCCGTTTCTGGCCCAATTTTTCGCCAGCTCTCGTTTCTTTCCCCTTTCCTTAACTTTACTGCAGTAAATTCAATATTCGCGCTCCCCTTTTTGTTTACAATATTACTACGGCTGCAATGATCAATCTTACCTCGCTCCCCATATAGATATTAACATGAAAGTGCATTGTGTTTATTTCTTCTTGTTTTACATTTTATTAGGATGTGCCACATTACAGGGAATTGTTATTCATGGGCTCAGAAATAAAGACATGATGATGATGATGATAGAAACTTATAACCCGTAAATGCAGCTTTTGCAAATCTTGGGAAAGCGCGTGCTTCCGTTGCATTATTAGAAATATTTTAATAATATAAAAAAACGCAGGTAGGCTGTTTTTAAATTTGCATGCAATATTATATTTTGCTAATGAATAAATTATTTTAGCACAGGCAAATATAATTTTGTATTGGATCAATTTGGTATGTCATTACCCCCCCCCTCCCCCTCCGACCCTCTCGCACACACACAAAAAAAATAAAATGGGGGCGAGGTTCGCAGTGTAATTTGTGACTGTTTTACCCTATTGCGAACTGTTTACAATTCGTTTTCAGAGCTTGTGCTTTTATACGGCTTTTGTGGAACTCATTTACAACTTTCTTGCTTTTTTACGGCTTGCTGATACTAAACTGTAATATTTCGGCGCATATAATGCGTAGTGCAGGGAGGCAGTAGCACAAGGGGACGATGACTGCGAGGTTGAATACCAGTAAACTGCACATATCTGTACCATCAAGCAATGAAATTATTAATGCTTGCACCTCTTAAGCGGACGTATTACGTTTGTATTTATAACATCACAAAATGCAGGTTGCACCCGAGACTCCCTGTATGCCTGGAACCAATGCATTTCAGTAATTGTTAATGTTGCCATTTTATTAACGTAATACTTGCCTCACGTGTTTCATCGGCGAATGCCATATTGGCAGGATTTAAAGCGTGCAGGCCAGACACGTACATGGTGTCCCCCACACGAACGGCAGAACTGTTGACGAAGCGATCACTTTAGTTGAATGCAGTAAATAAGAGAGGGATGCATTTAATAAAACGTCATCGGCTCCCTGAGTCAATACAAATGATTGTATTTATTATTGTCTCTTAGGTTTACCACCTAAACCTCTCATAACTAAATGCTTCCAAAAAGCGCAAATAGTTCATGCTATAAAGTGTTTTTTTTTTTCATTTTTGCGATTTCTAAACACTGGTGGATTGCGTTTTCTGGGACCAAAGCTTTTTTTTTTTAATTTTTGAACATTGCATTGTGTAATTTGAACACATAGTTACTGAAGTGGCAATGAACCGAAGACAAAACACAATAATATTTTACATAGTGATGCGGGTTACTGCTTTCAGCACCTGGAATTTGATTTCGGTCAACGCGAGAGCGAGGGCCAACTTGTCTTTCGAGGAGCGAGAGAAAATAGCATTTTCCGACGGTTGGTCTGCTCACGCGAGTGAATTACGGGGTTTGGCTGCTAAGAAGAACCTTTCACAGACGGATATGACACAAGAAAACACTTCACGTCCTCTGCTAAAATACCGGAAAAAAAAAATGAAAGCCGTTTACAACTCCCTGTAACTCCGAACTATAGCGCAGCTCTTGAGGAGGAGAAGGGGAAGGTACAGAGAGGAGGCTATGCCCTCCTCCTCTCCTCCCATTTAAGGAAAAATTTTCCCCTAAATTTAGGGAGAAATTTTCCCGCTAAATTTAGCGGGTAATTTTTTTTCCGCTACATTTAGCGGGAAAAATTCTTCCGCTAAATTTGGCGGGCAAAATTTTCCACTAAACTTGACGGGGAAATATTTTCGCTAAATTTAGCTTGGAATTATTTCTGCTATATTTAGCGGGGAAATATTTCCGCTAAATTTAGCGGGGAAATTTTTCCGCTAAACTTATCGGGGAATTTTTTCCGCTAAATTTAGGGGAAAAAGTTTTTCGCTAAATTAAGCGGGGAAATTTTCCCTCTAAATTTAGCGGGGAAATTTACAAATAATGCACCGTGCAAATACGCCGACGGCGACGCCGACGCCGCTCAAGCCGGACACGGGCGCCTTCGAGCTGCGCTCTAACACAGGTTCATCATCTGTTACCAATTGAGCGCCGCGACAAAGTAAAATCGAAATATTTCTACAAATCATGAACCAACTAGCCCGCCAAAAGGTGTTACTTAAAATCGGAAGCAGTTTACAATTGTGATCGCCGGCTTTGTTTGCAAATACCAGGTTATTGTGCTGCCGTACACTTGCTGGCATCGACTGATAGATCAATGAGTATTAACGACAAGCATATCAAAGCTAGTGAGACTTCTCTCGCTATGCGTATGTTGGTGAGATGTTCTCACCAACTATTTTTCTTATTGTGAACTCGCGTACGAGTTCAAGACTTCTCATTGGTTGATGTTACGCGCGCTGTAGCCCCAAGGTCACTCAGCAGCCGAGAATGATTTCGTTCTCATCTGGACCAAAATCGGATCCCTAATCAGCCAACTCCGTTTCAACTCTTGATTCCCAATTTAAAGGAGTTTTTCTCAAGTACTTCTTCCAACATGAGTTGCTTTTTTTTATGCAGGTGTAAGCAGACACCTAAGGAGGTACTTTCTCTGAAAATGTTTTGATAGTATAATGGTTCATGTCTAATGTGGATCTGAACATAATAAATGTATTTGATCCCGGATAATATTCATTCGTTGACATGTTACATGGAGTTGTTTCACTTTTTCTTTCACTGTGTGGCTCGGGAGAAGATACATTTAGAAGTGGAAGTAACATCTTCCCATTTTTATGGTAATATATAAGACAGACACGCGAAATGCTTGCAAGAATAAATGAGAAATTAATTTAAAAGCAAATGCTATTACAATTAAAAAAATAAATACGGTATCAGAAGTCATCCATCAGCTTATTATACTTTGTCATAAAAATTTCGTCTTGCAAATGAACATCGAACATTCAGGAAATATAAGGAGTGAATCTTTTTCGAACTAATATTCATGCCAAAAAGTGTATAGTCTAAATGATACGACAATAAAGCATCTAAATCTAAAATAGCTACGTTTTAAATTCACGCCTTTCCCATTTGAATTATCTGGCGAATCGCAGTTTTTACCAAGACGTTGTATATTTGGCGAAAAATTTTGTAGGACGAATTTTGCCTAAAAAAAAAAGCGAGGACTTAAAATCTGTCCTTCGGCATCACCTCCCAGATAGCGAGGCCGTAATGTTCAACTTTCTGCTTCACATAAACGAGGCCAACACCCGGCAAAGATTGTATTGTACACCATTGCCACATCGGCGTTTGGATGATATTCGTGCTCTTGCTCATTGAATACGTGGCCCAGCCGAATGCTGATAAAGCACTGGTAAAATTTCTGCCACTCGTCGATCTCTTCAATTGACGTAAAAATTCAACGCTACGGCCTTGCTGTCAAGGATGTGTTGCAACGGGCCAGAATATAAAAATAGTTAAAAAAACAATGTCCTCCTTATACAAATAACTATTTGGTGATTTTTCGTGAGTTCCGTCTTTGTTTTTCATTTTTATGTCCATTGTGTCAAGGGCACAGAAAGTGTCATGTTCTTAACATATGACTCGGACGGCGATGATGGCCGAAAGTGGTATCCACAGAAAACCGTCGCAAAGTTATCACGGCAACGTAATTTAATAAATCAAGTCTCATCGTTATTACTACATGAATATTTATTAGGAGAAAATGATCGCATCCAACTAGAGTAATCGAACCCGTGCCCTGAATAATTGCAGACTGATGCGAACCAGTTTTCATCGTGAGCTTTTCTAATACGTGTGAGAAATCAGGATGCTTAGGCAATCACATCACCTTATTACGTGATCGCATTAATGCGACGGGTGAAGTGAATGCATAGACATCTATATGTGTAAGTGGAGCTGCGGGCTGCGTAGCTTTTAGTGTGTTGAGATGGCTCCTCTAGACCGTCCGATATCACTTGGTCGACGCCTTTAAAGAATGGTGCGAAAACCCACGGGTCCATCCCCTCGACACCAGAATAAATTTAAATATATTTTAATCTTAGAGATAAAGTTGGGAGAATCATTAGGTGGAGCCTATCTTCCGAGAGCAGAAAAGCACACAAATTAACACACAGCAGGTGGAAACACGATGCACACTCTGTCTCGTAACTTTATTCGTAGAATTGAGATATGTATTTTTAGTTGCAACTGCATGATTTACTTGATATAACCATTTTTCGTATTACCCGATGCGCAATCAAGTAGGTACAACACGAATTCATGAGGAATTTTATGTAGGTATTTCAAATACTGTTTTTTTTTTTAAATACTGCCTATCCCTACCTTTTACCTACAAATTAAAAAATTAGAGAAGAAAAAAATATTTCGTGATAACAATTAAAGGTTTTCGAGCAGCAGCCTTTAAGTAAGGCGTAAAGTCTGCATTTTTAAAGAACACTTTAACGATAATTTCCGACTACGTGTTCACGAAGATTACACACTCACCTGTAAGGTCCCTTGGGGAAATTAGGAAGGTTGATGTTTTCTCGGGTCCATTTTTGTGCTTGACAGAATGTCACAAAGCAGAACTAGAATAATGTAAAATATCAGTAGCTTAAATCAGGTGCTAACACAGTAGACGGGACATAACGTTTAATTTAAATGTCCTGTAGATTTGTGTAGATTTACCCTTGATTGTAAAAAGACGAAAACGTAAGCCACATTTCTCACACTTGATATATTAGTTTTGTCCTAGAATAAATGTATGAAAACAACACATCGCAATCGCAATGGTTTTATCGAAATGTTGATTGATGAAGTGTATTTGATTTGAATTGCCTCACCTTTGAGATGTATTTCATACATTAAAACCGGTACGCTATAAAATTTAAATAGTGCCTAAACTAGGATACGTTGTCTTTAATTAGTGTAGAAAGCGTTGCCAAAAAACGAAACAAAATAAGTCAGTCGTTGCTTGCAAATAAAAGGAACTTGTTACCGACCCACAATACCTCAAAATAAAAGAAACGTGTTACAGTTACCATTACTAATAAAATGTATTATTTTTGCGCTTTATTTAATTATAAATTAACAGGTTTTACTGTTTTGATGTTACATGTATGCATAAGCGTATTATTTCAAGAAATATTATGTCCACGCAGAAACTGAACATAATTACTTTATATTTTTTTACGGTTTCTCTTAAATACTGAAAACAAAGTAACAAGAACGTTACACGTTAGGACAGAAAAGGAACACATTACCGGGAACTGCCGTTACGTGTAACGCGTTACCGCCAACACTGTTTTTAATGAGGAATAGTTTTGTACGTAGTTAAAAAGTATGACTAAAGTTAGAAACTAAAACTGAAAATTATGCTAAACATGGAGTGGCTCCGTTTTTTTTTTAATTGCGAGCCTGAAATAATTGGTTCATTCTAATACCGTTGCACGGCAGATTTGTGCTAAAAGTGTAGAGTTGATAAAACAATTATCTCACCAACGGCAGGAACATTTTCAGTTGTTGCATGGCGCTGACTCTTCTTGCCCGTCCAAAAGGTTTAATTCTGTTTTGAAACCTAAATTGAGATCCTTAACTGCGTATCTGCGTATATATACACACCGGATGACGTTGTGGCTCTTTTTGATTGGAACAAACTGTGTCCTATCGGCTTTAGAGGGTTGTTCTGAGACTTTTCATTGGTGCAAATGTTTTGTTTGTTTAAGGTTTGAGGGTTTGTGATTTGCTGATCTTAATATACACCAGGCTCTCCGGTGCTTCATTTTACTTACTAGGCCAACTGTTTTTGCTGCGAAGCACAATTAAAACAAAAATATATGGCTTTTTTTATCAGCCCTTCCTGAAATGTGTGAGCTTGTTGACTAAACAAACCTCCTAAAAAAAGTTTTTATTAGAATGTTGTAGCACGCTGGTAAACTCCGACAGACAACTTATTTGTCCGTGGAAACAATAAGAGAAGTTCGCTAAATGTGACCAAACAATAATTAGTATTCTTCGTATGTTTGTGAAAATTAATTTGCTAATAGCTTATATTTACTACGTAGAGTCTTTATTTAGATGCTCACAAATTAGTGTGACGTAACGTGCACCTCTCCAATAGTGTGCTCTAATTTCAACTCTGTTTCAACTGCACCTCGGTTTCGCAGCTGTGATGTCTCATCGCGTCGCAAACCCAATTGCTGTCAATGGTTTTAGCATCATTTCATTTTTCACGCGTTGTGTAGGCGGTTGAACTCTGCCAGTTACCTCTGGTCGTCGACCGCTCTCGTTTCCGCATGAAAACTTCCGGGTTTTTTTCTTTTTCACGGTTGTGTACACCAACACCCGACTCTGATGTCGCGCAGCAGTGGTTACGCTGCTGTCGGCACTACGGATGAGCAGACGAATTCACTTCAAGCATACTTGGTTTCTGCGCACACGCAATGCCCACAACTGGTGCGGGCAAACACCGACTTGTTTATGAACGTCGTGCTCGTCTATACGCAAGATTTCCGAATTACAGCCACATATAATCTGTATTTGAGACAGATAATTGAAAACGTTTTGAAGAGGCATAATGTCGAAGCTAAAATGGGTCCTTGAAGCGTAAAGAATTGAGAAACAAATGATTTATTGGTTTTGCTGTTAGTTCGGGTATCACTCCTTGAGGCAACCGGCATTGGGTTCTTATTTTATAGTTTGATACAAGGAGGATGGGATCTGTTTCCTTATCTACAAGAAAAAATATTTTTGTTCCATTTCCTTAAGGGGTGAACACCCTTCAACTGTCGACTTTTCAACCAGTCGCTTAATATTGATGAAATTTAAAGGGTATACTCATCTCGTTGCCTATATGCACTGTATGACGTTTCATCAACCGTAAGACGATTTGCCAATAAGCTACACGGGGAGGTATACAGCTATTGATATAAGTCGCCTCCCTTGGCAGGGAATCTATATTATAAAGGTGCTGCAAAATATTGAGTATTTTTAAGCTTCAACCGTAACTAGGACATATGCGGTGCGGCTAACTATTTATTACCCTGAAATATGTACCTTTTCAAAACAAAATGACAATTTGAAAAGCATTCCACTTAATGGGGCATTTATTTCCATCAAACCCATACTTTTTGGCAATAACAACGTACTTTTAAAAGGAAAACAAATATCCGTTCGCGTTCCTAATTAAATTTCATTTCAGGAACATCCACAGCGAAGACTAAATTCGGCAATTCATTGAAACGATAGATTTACTAATACGAAAGTTGCTGCAAAAAAGTGAAACTAAGAAAAACCTATTTGAAGTTGGAACACCACTACATTTGATTTTACTGGTTGTGGTGGCAACTAAAAGGCACCGAGTAACATAGGTGGTGCTTTCTGCTTACACTCGATCTCCTCTGTGGACTTGCTGAGAGAGTCCGAGCTTAGAACACTTTCTTCAAGTGTCATTTTGTTGTCGACATATGGACATTGACTATAAAGCGAGTGAGGGATTGCATATGCTTGTAATACACAAACCAGCGTCATCAATTATGGGCAGGGGAAGCATCGTCGAAATACAAGGCAAACAGACCCACGTGACTTTCTATAGTCGAATTTGGTTTCAGTATGTTTTTTGTTGAATCAAAGTGGGCTTTTATAATCTTGGCCCTGTACATAGCCTCTTCCACGGAAAAGCTGGACTTTTGTGGTTTTCTTGACCTAATAGTGTTTAGGCTCGAACAAATATGTTTAATGTACTGAAACTATAAAGAAATGCTATTTCCGACGGAGTATGATCATCATTCTAGGGCGTACCGGAGTGGAGCTACAATCGTTAGAATATAGGAAACAGTAGTTTCACATTTCCGAAATATATGATTTTGCATCGTTGGCTAACCGAAAATGTTTTATTTCTCCGTAAATATTTCAGATATTGCAATAAACATTTGCAGGAGTGTGCACTATAAGTTGTTAAGCCCCATTAAATAAAAATAATTGAAATTCATTTTGTCTCTAAGAATGCAAATTTAAGTTGTGATTGACGTGATTTTGTGGGCAATGGCAATGAAAATCCCTATATATAGATTTGTTTTACAGTGATTTTACATTGTCAACAAGTTTGGTAATTGAACTCGAAACTCCCTAATATATCACGGCTCTTGCACCGTGGTAACGGTTAATAATGTTAGCGCGCGCACGTACTTGCCGCGTCTTTTTGCTTGTTTATATATTTTTTGTTTCACTAATGTATGCCTATTACGGAAACCCATGTCTTTCCCTTGAGCTGTGTGTGTTGGCCCTGCTACTTGAGGGTTTCCAGACCAACGGGACCCCTCCCCGAAGCCTGACAGTCCCCTGGATCATAAATTCTTGTGTGCGTTTGTGTTTTGGTGTGTGTGTTCCCCCGTTTTTGCGGAAACGTGTCCAAGACGGGGTTGGAATGTCGGCGCTCCGCGGCGAGGACCCATCGGCGAGGCGGACCGGACGGCGCGGGCGACACCCGACACCTCGAAGTGAAGAGGGGACGAGAGGGAGGACGGGAGACAAAGCGGAGTCGAGCGGGAGAAATTGGTGTGTGCGGGTGTGCCAGCACCAGGCGGCCCCCGAGAGTGTCAGTGTATTCATTTCTTAAATTTTGTATTCATTCTAAATGTGTTACATCAGTTTTGTTTAAACATTACCATGATACGTGAATTATCTCCCTCAAACCTAAGGTGAAAAGCTAACAATAGTGTGCATAAAATGTTTTTTTGTATTGAATTACATCTACTTTTTACGATGTCATAATATACCATTGAATTGGATTGAGGCGGCTGCAAGCAAGCTCTAATCAGCGGAAAACTAAAAAATGAAAGCCGTTTAGAACTCCCTGTAACGCCGAATTAGAGCGCAGCTCTTGAGGAGGAGGAGGAAAGGGTACTGTGGGGAGTCATGTGACCTCGGGGGGGGGGTCACGTGACCTCGGGGCGTCACGTGTCCTCGGGGGGGGGGGGGGGGGGGGGGGGTCACGTGACCTCGGGGGCGTCGCCGGGTTGCATGCAACCTGGCGACTCCCTCGGGTTGCATGCAACTTGGGCTGAATGCAACCTGGGTTGCACGCAACATGCGGTTACGCTGACGCCGACGGGTTGCATGCAACCCGGCGACTTAGGGGTTGCATGCAACGCGGGTTGCATGCAACTTGGACTGAATGCAACCTGGGTTGCACGCAACGCGCAGTTACGCCGACGCCGACAGGTTGCATGCAACGCAGGTTGCGTGCAACCTGGGTTGCATGCAACCCGTGGTTACGCCGACGGCGACGGCGACGGCGACGGCGACGCCGCTCAAGCCGGAAACGGGCGCCTAAGAGCTGCGCTCTAAAAACAAAATGTAGAGCCCTTCCACTTCACGTGGAGATGGAGGACCAGCGAAGCTGTTATCTTTGCGACGTCTAGGACAATGCCTAGAGGACGACGTCAAGGACTACCTCAAGGACGACTGCTTGGACGACCTCAAGTATGACGCCTCGAGAACGACGTCTAGGACGACCTCAAGGACGACTTCTAGGACGACTTCTAGGACGACGCCTAGAGAAATTCAGCCTTTCCACTCTGCTGAAGACCAGAGTTGAAAGGCCTGGAAAGGTCGCCGCCATCTCTAAACGACGGCGGTAACCAGACATCCGGCAAACCGATTGTCTGGTTTCCGCCGATGCTCATAGATGGCGGTGACTGTCTGGAGTTTTGTGTCGACATTTATTTATCCACGGACACGAAACTGGGGAAACTAGCCCTAAACAGCCCCGCTTTAAAAAGTCATGAGCCATTCCGCTCTCTGAAGGTGGATGACCAGTGAAGCTGTTTAGCTCACGACACAGACGTGACACAGAACTTTGAACAAAGGTACGAACACATTTATGCACGATCTTCATCGGTGGTGTTTGCCTCCCGCCGCCGCCTCTTACAGTCTCGTTGCCGTTCCCGCCTTTGCTCTTCGAAGGCGCGTTGCTTGGCCTCCCCATTACGATGAGAGAAGTGAAATTGAAAATGGAGAGCGGCCAGTCGTCTTTCTGGTTTTTTTATATACATTCGCGTGGACGACTAACACCGCCCCGAGGAAACTAGACACGTGCGACGGGACCGCCACCTCGGAGAGAGCGGAACGAAATTAGGCACGTGAGTGCTCTCAACGACAACAAAGAGAGGGCGCTGCGAGTTTTTGTAGACGCACATGAAAAATAAACAGAAACCTAGCCATATACAGCTTCGGTGTAAAAAACCCTGCGTACATGTAGTTTATCTTCACGTTTCTTGCTTTCCGTAATCCTTTGCTCCGCGGTTTTTTTTTTTTTTTTTGTTGCTAATACTGCCTTATAATTGGCTGGAGTAATAATAGGATGCTCGGTACTGGCCATGTGCTACTTTTCGAAATTTGTCAGTGACCATACGGCGTGCAAATTGTATCTGCTTCGTGCGCACTTCGTGCGATTGTTTATCCCCCACCCCAATGCACCCACGTGCGTTTGGTTTCCCCCAACCTCGTCTAATGACAGTGCGGTTTTGACTGGTTATTTATCGCACGTTCTCTACACGCGCTCCTAATTTTGCAATTTGATTGGCGTTACCCTTTTTGCGTACCGCTACGCAAAATGCGCATTTAAGAACACTTGCTCGCCGTATAATCAAAGTAAAAATAGGGTCACTTCTGCAGCGGTGGCTGGTCAAATAAATGTGATAAAAAAGGTTCATCCGGAATTGCAGATATGACATTCATAGAGCTATTATAATGTATGATAGATGTTTAAGCGGCGCTTTTGTCTATGGGACATCGGGTTTCAAATTGAAGCAGACAGCAACCTGTCCACTTTGGCGCTGGTCTCGTGCATTTTTATGAGAAAAGGCGCGAACATTGTGGCTCTTCGTCAGAAAATGACTGGAATTACATTTGTTACCTGGGTCGTAGAGAATAGTAGGGAACCGTATTAACATTATTAAAGTTAATTGCTTTAGTTAGAGTAATTTCTCGATAATTGTGTGATGTTTAAATTCTTACTATTGCAGGTCCAGTCCTACGTTCCACGGCAACTCTGCAAATACAGGCGGCGAATCTAAGCAGCGCAGGCATTGTTCAAGCCGCGCCGACATCCTGATGACACTAACATTGATCATCTTCGAGATTTGTATGTCACTAAAATGGCCTTCTTTTACTAGCGGTTGAAACAAGTAAAACAGTAAAAGTACGTTAAATTTACTATAAAAGGTGTTTTCTCTTTATTATTGTGCTGAATTTATTGGGCGGTAAGAGTGTTCTGACTTTTAAACATTTTAAAAGTTTTCCAACATGCAGATATGAGGTTTTAACGCTAGAACAAACTTGCCGTTTCAACCATGCATGAGCAGCGGAGTTAATAAAACGGATGTTATTTATTGGAAATCGCACTCCTTACTCGGCTTTATTTTGATCGTCTTCATCCACAGAAATGTACTGATCCAGTGTTAGTGGGTAGTTCTTGAAGTCACTCTTTGATTTTTTCAATGCTCTTCAATGTGTAGGGACTGGACGCACCGCTGGGCGCGTCCGGTTTTAAGAATAGAAAAAAAGGGAAACAAAATACACAAATGAGGTATACGCTCACAAGGATCACTTCCTTTCTAGAGACCACCGAAATATAATGGTTTGGATCGCCCATCTCCTGCCTGCTCCTTTCACCACATCTGGCGACCCGGACGTGATTGCATGCCAACTAGCATGGGTGAAACGCAGCAAGGAGAGCCACTGGGCCTGCCGCCAGCCACTGTTGCAGCAGCCGCAGTCTGCCTTCCACTGTACTGAGACCGCAATTCGTGAGTTTGGTTCCTGCAAGCGGAATCGCAATTCCACTTCGCATGGTTCACCACATCAAAGTCGGAAGTACCACCACGTCGTCTCGGCACTTCCACCAGCTACCGCCGACGACGTCTATGACGTTCTGGCAAATGCATCTGCATCTCCAACAAAACCGTATGACCACCTGAAGACCCCTCTGCTCCAGCGCACCAAGGTATCGTAACTCTTCCACTTGTAAGCAGCTTCTCTCGTCTGAAGATTTAGATGACCGGCGGCCAAGCCAGTTGCTGCGACGCATGACCCAGCTTCTTGGAGAGCACGGTAACAATCTGGACGACGAATTTTTTCACGAGGTGTTCTAGAAAAGGCTTCCTTCTAATGTTCAGATGGTTTTGGCAACAGCAACAACGTGGACCTTACCGGACTTGCCACGCTGGCCGACGCAGGGAAGGAGGTGACCACTCTATTCGTCGCCAATGTTTCAGTGGCGCCACAGTAACCAACAGCCCTGGACTCTGGACAGGCCGCCAACAGCCAGCCTCCCCAGGACAACATCAGCAGCTTTGCCAACGTTTGGAGGAGATCGTCGTCGCAGCTACGCAAGGCCGCGCCCCCCACCCTCGTGAGTCACGTCGCAGGCGTTTGACGTCTCGTCGGGCATGCGGCGAAAACACGCGATCACCGAGCCCTTTCGGGGTGTGCTACTACCACCGCCACTTCGGTGCCAACGGCCGTTATTGCCTCCGCCCCTGTTCATGGCAGGGAAACAGGCCGGCCGGTCTCTAGAGGCGACGAGTGGTCAAGGCCTAGACGACAGTCGCATGTTCTACATGAGTGACCGAGTCACCAATAACCGGTACCTTATCAACACCGGAGCCGGGATCAGCGCAATTCCAGCTACGCATACCGACCGTTCCTTAACACCGATCTATTTTCTGCTCGCACTAAACTACAGCATCATTCCAGTCTATCGAGAACGGTCGATCACCCTTAACCTTGGCCTCCGGTGGGTTTTCCGGTGGAAATTTCCTGGCGGCCGATGCCAGTCAGGGAATTCTCGGCGCGGACTTTCTCAACCACTACAAGCTCCTCGTGGATGTTAGAAGCAGGCGATTGGTAGACTCTACCACGCAACTTTCCATCCTTGGTATCGCAGCGGACGACCATCCAGTGTATACCTCTGCCTGCACGATCCCGAAAGAAGCGTCGAATACCTCGCTGAGTAAGTTTCCGAGCCTTACTCAGTCACCTCATTGGACAAAACCCATCTCGCACGACGTAACACCACATCGTGATGGCAAAACCACTTGTTTACTGTTGTCCCCGCCTTCTAGCCCCAGAGAAACTCCGCGATTTTCGCCAAGAGTTTGAGCACATATTAGACCTTGGCATCACCCGACCCTCGTCTAGAAGCTGGGCGCCTTCATTGCACATGGTGTTGAAGTAAAATGGAGACTGGCAGCTATGTGGCGATTATCGTGCCCTAAATAAAAACACTGTCCCGGACAGGTACCCTCTACCCAACATCTAGGATTTTACGGTGAACCTACACGGCGCTACGATCGTCTCAAATATTGATCTGACACGGTCCTACCACCAAATTCCGTGGCCGAAGAAGACATGCCGAAAACAGCGATAAAAACACTGTTTGGACTTCTTGAACTTCTCCGCATGCCCTTTGGCCTCAGAAATGCGGCTCAGTCATTCCAACGGCTTCATCAATGCTGTCCCGCAAGGGTAACTTTTGGTCTTTGTATACTTAGACGATTTTCTCATAGCCTGCATATGTCACCTGAAGAGCACACGACCCTCTTAGACCTCCTCTTCGAACGACTGCGCAGCCACGGTATTGTCATCAACGCCGCGAAAAGAGTGTTCGGAGCAGACTTGGGAAGTAATCCGTTACAGGTAACGCATTACTTGTAATCTGTTAATTTTTAAATTTTGTAATTGCCACGTTACTTTTTTTTCGGAAGTAATTTGTAATTTAATTTTGTTACAAAGTATTGGTAACGGATTACTTTAATTACTCGTTACTTATTAAAAGTATGAGCATAGTACAGTAACTGGAGCATACGAGCAGACAATTCAGCAGCATAAAGAGGGCAATTTCGACAAAATAGAAAACATCAGGAAGGGGAGAATAGCCGAAAAGAAAACACGACTTTTTGTATGACCGGACACTAGAACCACTAGAAAATACGAGCAAGGCATGTACAAACATACGAAAGATAAAGATCAAATAAGATAACGCCGAGTAGGCTCTCCGTCGCTCCTGTTTTTCTTCTTCTCCCGTGCTGGAGAAAGCTCTTCGTGTTTATTTGTTTTTGTCTTTTACACTGTTTCAGCCTTTCCAACTTCTTGGACGTCTGCCGCCACCTTTTCCAAAAAGCTCAAACCAGCACAAACGCGCTACAGCGTTTTCGGACGTGAGCGATTGGCTGCTTACTCGGCTGTACGGCACTTTCGACATTTTGTCGAGGGACGGTCATTTACCTAATGGACTGACCGTAAGCCTCTAACTAACGCCATCTGAAATTCCGGGTCTTATTACACACCACGAGAGATTCGTCAGCTAGCCTTCCTGGCCGGATTCACAACGTACATTCGTCACATTAATATAGTTGGATTGACGCCGTCAACACTCGACCTTCTTCTGCTCTAAACTTGGAATTTCTGGCCCGTCTTCAGACATCTGACGAAGAATTGCATGCCGTGTGCAATTCATCATCGTCACTGCAACTGCGGGATATAAGCTTTCCAGAAGGCACCACCATGGTTTGCAACCTGTCAACGGGAACGCCTAGGCCATTTTGTACCAGTAAGCTGCGACGGCAGTATTTCGAAGCGATTCATCGCTTGTCGCACCCGGGTATGCGAGCATCCCAGAAGCTCCTGTAGTGACCTGCGATGTTTGGCACCGGATGAAATCCGACGTTTGTGACTTGGTGCGTTCGTGCATTGCAAGCCAGTGAGCGAAAGTCCAGTGGCCTCCGGTACCACCAAGTCGACAATTCCTCTAACCAGACAGCCGTTTCAACAAGATACATCTGGACCTGGTCGGACCCCTACCGATTTCTCAGGGACAGCGCTTCATCCTAACGTGCGTCGACAGATTTACACGATGGCCAGAGGCAACCCCACGGCCCGATATCACCGCCGCCACAGTTGCTGAGGCGTTTATCATTACATGGGTGTCCCGTTTTGGCATCCCCTCAGAGATTGTAACCGACTGGTGTCGACAATATGAATCGACACTCTTTGCCGAACTCACTCGTTTGCTGGGAAACAACCGCTTTAGAACGACTGCCTACCACCCACAGTCGAACGGGATGGTCGAACGATTTCATCGACATTTGAAATCGGCCCTTGCAGCGCATGGTCGTCCATACGATTATATTCGTCATCTTCCCCTTGCGCTTCTCAGACTCCGGACAGCCTTGAAGGTGGCCATCAGATGCTCCGCCGCCGAACTTGTGTACGGCACTGTACTTTGCTTGCCATCAGACTTTTCTAAAATTGAACTGCCTCAACAACAAAGGCAGTTGGACTGTGTAAAAAAACTAAAGCAAATGTTTATCAATTTGCGACCGGTGCCTACACGGCAAGTAACTTTGGAGTCTCTCTATGTGACCCAAAACCTCCAAGACGCCACTACTGTTTTTGTGCGACAGGCGCAAAAGAAGCCACTGCGCCCACATTATATTGGACATTGGACCTTCTCCAGTGGTCGAAGAGAGGACCGACAGGTTTGTTCTGCATGTCAACGGCAAGAACGACTCCATCGCATTGGAAATACTAAAGTCGGCACACACTGAGCAAGCACATGTGCAAACGGTGGCTTAGCTCGGCTATGCCAGGATATACGTAGCGCGAGCTTATGCGCACAAAATGAGAGGCGCTATCAAGCGACTCCGGTGAGCGTCAGACTTGGCTACTGCGCAACGGAGGCGCACAGCTGGGCATGCGGTGGCGCCAGTGCGTCTGCCGCGGCTATGACGTCACTCCTCTGGAATGCGCAGACTGGCAAGGCGCGCCAGCTGTGCGTCGTGTGACGTCACTGCTCCTCGCGCTTGCGCAGCACGGCTCTTCGACAGCCACGCGGAACTGCTCAACCTCGGCCAGTGTAGCTCACACTACAAAAAAAGAAAAAAATAATAGTGTTACCAGAAATCAACCAGACGACGCAGAAAAGCCAACTTTGTTGGCATTCGGATGTTTGTGTGCTTTGATCGTTTGTCCTAACTCCTCTTTAAGACATCTGCAGGAACTGGAAGCACAGCTAAGCGCGTCCGGTCTCAAGCATAAAAAAAAAGAAAAATAACACGCGTGAGCTATACGCTCACGAGGATTAGTTCCTTTCTAGGCGCATCACCGAATTATAACGTTTTGGATCGCCCGTCTCCTGCCTGCTTTGCAAGCACAATTGCTTTTGCATTTAGCCCCCCCCCCCCCCCCCCCCCCGCAAAAAAGCGCCGCGTTTCCCCGCTAACAGTGTCGAATAGTTTACATCAATTCGTGTACAAAGCCAGTTTAGCACACTGTTTATTCCCCTGAATTTGAAAACAAAATATATATATAAACGCCGTAACTGTTTACTTTTTATGTCTGCGTGACTGAGAAATGTTCTAAGCTATCTAGTACGCACGCAGTATTCCTGATATTTGCTATTATAAATAAGCGTAGGGAGCAAATACACTCACCTTTTGCCACACAAAAGTAGTGCCGAAAGTAAATTTTAGTCTGGTTGCTGTCTGCTTCAATTTTAAATCGCACACTACAGCCAGTTGGACCTCCAGCGTACATTATGATAACTCTACGATAACAGCGTCATCATTAGAAGAAAGACTGCGTGATCGCCAACTACCTTTCGAAACGGCGGAGAGTGAAAACGCAAACCCGAACTATGACTTCTACACAACTATTAGGAGTAAACGTAAAGCGTCTTTATAAATGAGGATCGAAGGGGACTGGTAGTCAAAATATAAACCTAAAAACTATCCTCAAGCACTTAGCAACATAACAGCGCAGAGAATTGAAATCAAGAAAATCTAAATGGTGATTTAAATCATGATTTGTATTGTGATTAAAATCATACCGGTTTTACAATGATGATTTAAATCAAACCTTTTCCGCAAAAAGATATCTAAAATGTATTTATATTTACCGTGCGTTTATATTTGATCCTTTCCATGTGTGTTTGGTTTGTATTTAAGTCAAGGAATGATCAAACAAGAAAGATCTATATCAGGTTGAACACGACCACAAAGCAGTGGCCCTCTGGGCAAATCGGCAACGTTGAACTTTCTTTCTTCCATCCACATCGCAGTCAGTTGCGTAACGTCCTCCAGCACGTAAATAAAACGCGCTAGGAAGTAACACTAGAAAAGTAAGGTCCTATTGCAAGAACAACAGAACGCAAAACTGGCAAATAATGCTTGACGAAAATAATCTTTGTAGAAGGGGAACAAGAGGGACAAAGGACAACACAAATCTCCAAACATAGCTAGGCGACTGGTGCGCGACCTAAACAAATCCGCCTGGTCCGGGTATCGAACCCGGTACCTTTCAATTTCCAGTGCAGCGCTCTACCAACTCAGCTAACCAACTGAGCTCTTTCGCACTCACCAGTCGCTCCTTGGCTTCGGGCGTCCGAAGCGTGGCCAGCCATATGTGGTTCATCTGATATGCGCCCTGCGAGGTGATATCAGATAAAACAGCAATACGCCTGAGTTCCTGGCGAAAATCTTCGATCCGATATGGACGACCCTTGAGGTCCCAGTGAAGCATGACTGAGTTTAAAACCGCTGAACCGGTAGGTACGGGTGGTAAAACAATCTTGTACACTTCCGAGAAAGATCCGCCAACAGCAGAAAAAGAACCACGGCCGGCAAGGGCCGATGTCGCCGCTCTGTCGGAGCTAGTCATCATGCGACTGTCTCGTGCGAGCCCAGAAGCAGTAAACCCCAGCTAACCAGGGGTTAGACGTCAGTAGAGCAAACAGGTTTTATCAGTTGCCACCAGTCTAACACCAACAAGGTTGAAAGGCTCGCATTTTTAGGTTATGATTATAATGCAATTAAATGCAAAGAGACGAGCGAGCTGGACACGAATGACGAAAATAGTCCCTGGAGAAAGGGAGCAAGAGGGACAAAGGGCGAACACAAATCTCCAAACACAGCTAGGTGACTGGTGCGCGCCCGAAAACCTCCGCCTGGGTCGGGTGTGTGTGACCGTACATTTCATACATGTGGGACCGTACATTTCGTACGTGGGACCGTACATTTCGTACGGATGTGGGACCGTACGAAATGTTCGCGAGCCCACTCTTCGCACGCAATGCATTAAAAAAAAAGGGGGCGCTGCTTTGTTTTATAGCTTTTTGCACACCAGGCACTACGAGTCACTCAGGAAGCAAGAGATCAAACCCACATGAGAACATAACATATGGCGACACGAGTAACCAAAATACTAAGCAATTGCACACTCTCGTTTCAAGTAATAACTGGGACGACGTTTTATCCGAACTGGATCCTGATAAGGCATATGACAACTTTTCCGTTAAGATAAGAGAACATTATGACACAGCCTAGCATCTAGTTCATTACAAGAAGCACAGTAAATCCTAGAAACCATGGATTACCACCGAATTATACGAAAGAATAACAAAAAGAAACAGGCTCTTCGATAAGTTTATAAAAACTAAAGACATTGAAGTCCTAGCTGAGTATAGAAAAGTGCGCAATAAACTAGCTGCAGATCTAAAGAAAGAAAATACGGGTATCACACAAATAAATTTTTATCTGTCCAAAATAGCCATGAAAAAAATATGGAGAATAGCTAAAGGCCTATTATCGTCAGTTCCCAAAGTCATTCCAAACGAACTCACAATTGAAGGTCAGACCTATTCGCACGAGACATTGGCTGAGAAGTTTAATTCCCATTTTTTGACTGCTAGCTCTAGTGCTCCTTCAATAACTCACAGCGATATTTAGGAAACGTTTATTAATATGAATCAAACTAACTCTATTTTTATGGCCCCAACCACTTACAGCGAGATCAGAAACATAATCATCTCATTAAAAAATAACACCGCGTCAGGCTTTGACGACCAGACTGTAGCTCCCATCAAAGCAATAAACGACCTGATATGTTATCCTTTTGCGCATATATGTAATAAAATCCTTGAAACAGGCATATTTCCTCATAAAATAAAGAAAGCTAGGGTATGTGTCATACATAGCATAAAGAAGGTGCACTAAGTAATCTAAATAACTATCGGAGAATTTCGATACTGCCATTACTTTTAAAAGTCGCTGAAAAAGTGATAAACAGCAGGTTTTCTAAATATTTGTTTGACAAAAATATCATAACGCCTTGTCAATATGGATTTCAGAAAGGAAAATCCACAGAATCGGCTCTGTTGAACATAAATGAAAAAAATAATCAGTAATATGGAGTCTCACCTTTACACACACGGTATTTTTTAGACTTTCGCAAAGCGTTCGATTCGATAAAGCACGAAATTCTTATAGGAAAATTACCACGGTATGGAGTAAGGGGAATAGCTCTTAACCTTATCAAAACTATTTATTCAATAGAGCTCAAGTTACTGTCCTGAATGGTTTTAGATCGCAGATTTCCCGCATACAGTACGATGTTCCACAAGATTTCATCCTTGGACCTTTGTTATTCCTAATATATGTAAGTGATATTGTTAACGTGCCGCTTACTCCCTATATTATATTGTATGCTGATGATACTAATGGGTTCTTTTCCGAAGATAATCTGCAAGAGCTTGAAGAAACTGCAAATAGCTGGCTTAATGAACTGTCTGTATGGTTAGAGTCTAATCAGCTAGAATTAAACAGAAAGAAAACAAAATATGTAATGTTTAGATAAAAGAACAAACCGTTACAGTATAGACCAGATATCCACTTCCTAAATTCAACAATGGAGTCTACTACGGCACACACATTTCTTGGAGTATGGTTTGAGGAGTTTTTAGGTTGGACAACTCATGTAAATAACCTAAGATGTAACATCTCACCTTCAATTGGAATGCTGCGCAAACTAAGAAATGTACTACCAAACTGGCTCAAACTACAACTGTACTACGCTCTTGTATATTCTCGGTTACAATATTGTCTTTTAGTGCGGGGCACAACAACGAAAACAAACACTGAGAAAATATTCCTTTCACAAAAGAAGGCTATAAGAATTATTGACAATTTAGGCTTTATCGAACACACAGCACCCTCATTCGAAGAATACAAGTTACTACCAATAGAACATGTCCTCTCACATAAATTGGCGGTCATAATTTTTGATCAGATCAAGCATGATGAGACACATTTCTTTGATACTTATCTTCATACACCTGCGGAGTACGATCTCAGGCGTACCAATTATACAAAACCAAATGTTAAAACTAGCTATGGAACTCAAAATCTAGATTACCGAATTCCTAACCTACTAAATAAACACCCAAGCATTGTACAAATAGCACAGCAGTGTAGAACAATCCAGGCGTTCAGGAAAAAAGTCAACACATATTTCCTTGAAGCTGATTGCCGACCCTAAGATGATTGTAAGAAAATGGAACTCTTATGTGTGCTTATTGCAAATATAGTGCCTTCAATATGTCTCTCTTTCATAGTGTTATGGAGTGTTGTGATGTGTTAATGTCATACGTGCGTTGGATGATATTGTTGATAATGACGATGTTAATGTCAATGAATGAAGTTTTCTCTTGTTTTATTTTCATGTTTTTTTGTTTTTGTTTTGTTTGTTTCTATTTTTGTTTTTTATTGTGACGCATTGCTTACGTTCATATGTTTATATGAATAATATTGATCGGAATGGTTTACTTATGTCTATGTTTATTTCAATTTTGTTGCTTAATTATTGTATGCTGTTTCTGTTGACTGCTATTGGGGGGGGGGGGGGGGGGAGCTGGTGGCCACGTCAGAGGGATTTTTTGCCTTCTTTTGCTGCAGCCCCCCAGACACATGTATGTAACATGTATGTCTGAAATGAACTATTCTATTCTATTCTATTCATTCGGCTCTCGTCACGCGGTTTTCAGAACGCTTCCGTTTTACGAGCTTCTTCAATGAACAAAGAGTCTGCAGACTCTCTACTTCACCTTATATAACTTCCTCCTCAGTTTATTTGCTTCACAGTAGATGTAAACAATTCATTGCACATGATGTACGTAAGTCCAAAAAGTACACCATATGTTTGACGAGCCCTTTCTCTTGCTGGTCGGAAAGATCTCGTCGTTTGTATCTGTGCTGACTTTTATAAAACATTCGTTTTTAGATTGCTTCAGTTTCCTTGCACGCCTTTTGAGTGGAACCTTTGGTAGCTCTAAAGTTTTGGTTGCAGCGCGAATAGTCCGACGCTGCTGATGCACGTTTTCACGTGCTTTCTTCGTCATATTTTTGCATCATGAAACCCTGACGGTTTTTTTCTTGTACCTCCAAACTGTCCTAGGCAAAAAAATAAAAAAATAAAGATGGTTTGAAAAAAAAAAAAGAACATTAAAAAACAAAATGATTCCGTTTACACCTGTCGATGACGACGTTGTCATATTGTGCCCCTTTAAACAATTTTATTGTGATAACAATCAACATCTAGAGCTATCCATTTTAATTCATCGTGATGCAATGAAACATATAAATGAAATAACAACTTAAAGTGGTGCAGTAGTTTTTGTTTTGTTTTTCAAACTCGGCTGCACGCCTACGGAAAACGCGAGTGGATAATTTCGCCTCATTTTCGTGGCTTGTCGACCCAAAAACGAACACTATGCATTTTTTTCGCCAGTGTGTTTCTACCAATCGTAGGAAATTGTCTTGCTTGGAAAGTAAATAAGTACCCGACTATGTCCGCAAAGCATCAAATTAATCACATTACAAAATTTGCGCACAAATGATGCCAAACTCAAAACGTCTAATTTTGTCCCTCATTAGTGAAGATGTTATGGTATGTTATACAAGGCTAGGGTGTGGCTCCTCTTAATACTTAACGTTTCAGAACATTTGATTGAGTGAGTACTTCTTGTTTCGATAGAACGCACATTTGAATAACACTCGATGGGTGTGAATGAGTGATTCTTAAGGCTGGTTTAGACATGTGCGTCCAAATAATAGCTGCGTTTGATTTACTTACACCTCCTGCACCAGTGCAGAAATGTGTAGTGCAGTCTACTTCCGGTATGTGTATTTAGGCTGTGGCAACCGAAGTACGTGGAACGCGTCGTAATCGAACGCAAGGTGTCATAACGTCCTCGTTTGTACTTCAAACAGAACTGTCCGCACCAACCTGAAAGGAGAGATATTGCACAAAGACAAAATATCGCACGAAAAGATTTATTCCGTTTGATCTCTTCCACTGTAATGTTGTTGTTGTTTTTTTTGTTTTTTTAATATAAGATGCGGTTAATCAGGAAAACGTTTATAAGGAAATTCTGAATAAATAAAATAAATAATTAAAGAAATTAAAACATTAAATTAAAAACATAAAAAATACGTGTACAAATACCAGTGTAGAAACCTAGAAAAAAGTTGAAAATGATTGCGCTGCAATGTGTTACTCTGTAGCCACACAAGGCAAGAAGTGTGAAGCCTTGTATGAAGTGAAGTGAAGCTTAATGAAGCCGCAATACAGTCTGTTGCCACATGCGATCTAGAGGAGAGGCCATGTCTGCAACGATGCCACGTTACACTCTGTTGCAGCATAAGGTCTACAGGAGGGGCCACCTCTACAAAAGTTAAGGGTTTCTCCCACAGAGAAGAGGGCTGCTGTGCCATGGGCTTCTGGCAAAATATTGCGCAGAGACAGGTGCAATTCATCCAAATACTCCATAGACTATGTAATGTTAATTGACTAGCAAATTTATTTAAAAACGAAGATGCTAGACAATGAACAAACGCCCGCTTTTATTACTATAGATATAGGAGCACGTATTTCACGGTATCTCATAATGTGACCACAACAACAAAACAACAAGAAGAAAAAATTTCAATTTTGTATAGTAGCTATTAATTTTCTCTCAGGGAATAGGGGGGGTGACGTTACTATAGCAGATATTATGTGCTCCCCAACTCAACAAGTGGTAATCTAAGGATACTTGCTCCATGGGTTTCTTGGTCGAAAGTCACATACAAATTGTCCCACGTGCGGTCCATAGAAATAAATCACGTTTCCGACGGACGGCGTGTCTGTTTGTAAAACAGTAGTCATTGGCATTTCGAAAGAATTCGGTGACGAAAATAATTCCTGGAGAAGGGGAACAAGAGGGACAAAGGACAAACACAAATCTCCAAACACAGCTGGGTGACTGGTGCGCGACCGAAAAAATCCGCCTGGTCCGGAATTCTCCAGGAATTATTTTCGTCATTCTTGTCCAGCTCACTTGCATCTTTGCATTTAATTGCATTATAAGAATTCGGTACTTACAACTTCTGGCGTGTCTTCCTTATGCTTACATTTGTTTCGAAACCTGCTTTTGTTTTATGATTTGGAACTTGCAATGTTAATAATTTTTACTGTTATTACTTGTACCTAGAACGAAAAACAAAATAATATGTGAGGACTTGCTTTAACATTGTCTTGGTCGTTAACGAGAAAGCTGTTTTTTCAAACACAATATGCAGGTTGTCCTTTAGGACCATGGGCATATTCGTCGTAATAAAAATGTAGTCCAATATTAAGAGGTTACTCCGATATGCTGATGTTTTAAATGTACGACTGAATGCGCTATACTCCAAGTAATTTTATAGAATCTTTATAACTTCTGAGAAGGAGATGATGCGGGTGCTTAAACGTGGGAACTTTCTGAAACTTGTTCTCGAGATGGCTTACACATTGTTAACTTAGGGGAGCGGAAAAGTTTTTTTTAATTATTTCATTCAGAATGTTATTATAAGACCTAAGAGAATGGCACGCAGAAGGATTAACCACAGGCGCACGCACACTATGCACAGTGTCACTAGTTGCGTGCAGCGCAGGCGAATGCAACGCCAGGCGAAAAGAGAAAGGGCGAGCACTAGGAATGTGGGACGTGAGACGAGGGAAATGGAGTGTGAGGGGAGAAAGGGAGAGCACTAGGAACGTTAAGGAGGAGAGGAGGTTTCTCTCCTCCCAAGCCTTCCTAGTGCTTGCCCATTCTTCCTTCGCCTGGCGGTGCCTTCGTCGCTACTACACGCAACTAGTGACACAGAGTATAAACTGGGTTTCACCTTATAGCGCTAATGGGACCATTTAATTTCTTAAAATTGTTTTCAAACGTAAATGAACATTCCAAAAGCCTGAACATTTTGTTTTTTAATAATCAAGAATGCACACATACTTGCATCATAAACGTACGTTTACATGGTGCACTGTTCGTTGCGATAAAAAAAGTAATGGTTGATACAAAAAGAAAAGTGCATAAGTAAGCAAAAATATCCATGCACAATAAACTATCATAAATTGTAATAAGCAGTCTGCTGAAGCCGTAAACAGTTGAAAATCTTCTAAAGTCCAAACATTCTCTAGTGATTACCGTAGCCTGCAGCTGCGTTTATTTTCTTTTTTTGATCGACCTCTTTTCAGGTGTTTTCGTCCCAATTGTATTCAACTGTTCCAGTGTTCCAGTGATCAATGGAACATTGGCAACCCGAACCGGTTTACCAAACAGGCCTCCTCGCTGAGTGTTCCTTGATCTAGAACGCACTCGTAAAAAGCTCTTGTGCGACGAGTAAGATTGTGACGAAAGGTTCGGTTTCAGCAATCAGTACCCTGTCGACGGCTTTTCCGTCGGCCTTGTTTTTTTGTGTCTTGAAGATCAAAATGTTTCTTATTTCACACTAACTCTTTCATATCGCGAGCTGGCCCCGAAATGCTACAATGGAATCATCCTTCTTGTTTGTCTCTGAGCCATTTTCTGAATACCTTTTGAAGCTCTGCGCCGATCTGGGAAATATTATTTATTATCTGAATTATACTCCCTTTGAGACTTCTATATGTGAGTGAAAGAATTAACGTGAATTGCCTTCCCCAGACAATTCGACTAATTTGCGAACATGTAAACTGTATAGCAAGTATGCATTAGGTTGTTTAATATTTTTTTTTTTCAAACGATATTTTACAGGGGTTTCATCAATGTTTACCTAACTTGCTGGATTGACTCTTCTCCTCCCCCCCCCCTCCCCCCATTCCCGCCCCCCCCCCCCCCCGAAAAAAAAAAGAAAGTTTGATATTATGAGGAAGGTTCTGCTTAAGAGGGCATCAAACGATTTTGTTTTCTAAGCAATGTCGATCGGCAAATACATTCCAGAAATATGAGCATCGTTGATCCTTTCAACTCGGAGGCAGAACAAGCGGCCACGTGTCCTGGTGCCTGTCCTATGCCATCCAACGTTTATCATATCCACGCGCTGGGGTTGGTAAAATAGAAAACGCGTGCTGAGCTCCAGGCATTGTTAGAGTTCGGCCATTTTCATCAATGCAGTGGTTGGACACGAGCCACAACCTGAGTGTCCACCGAGGCATTGATGTTTACGGCCCTAAGTCGAGTGCTTACGCAGTTCTTCTGTCCAATCCATAAGACGCGCTCGACTGTCGTCAGGCGGGTGGTTTCGATCCCACAATTACGTCATCAAGCTTTGGGAAGGCGAGGCTGAAAAAAAAAAAAAATACTCGCCTTTCATTTTCGCAATTTCACCGCAACCAAGAAGCTTCTCGATCATTGGCGGTCAGTGCGAGTATACTTGGGCAAGACGAGGACCAGTACGTCTCTGTAAAGTCACGAACATTCCAATCCCGTATCGTTTCATGACCCCTTTAAAATTAGTTGTTGAAACATGGCTCATGGAAGTAGCTGTTCGTTAGACCATTGATTTAATGATTAATGCAGTTCTAGCAGTGAAGAATAAAATTGATAACAGCCTTTCATAAGGAACCAAAATATACAACCCTCCCAGACTGCCACCGAACAAATTGCTGTTTCCGGAGGAAAAAAAAAAATGAGCCCAAGCTTGCCACTTCTAACGCCCTGTTCGTTCAATAAAACAAAAGAACAACAACAAAAAAAAACATTCAGTTTTTCTGCATCAGATCTCAATAGTCGTTATAACAAGTATTGTTTTAGACCTCCTTCAATTCGGAGTATTTCATTGTTTGAAATATACGTCATGCCATGGAGCAAAAGCAAAGATAGTAGCAGCCGCAATCGAGAGGTAAAAACTTCGATACTTAAGAAAACGCATCAATCGCGCAATAAAAGATTTGCGCGCAAAGGAGCAATATTCTAAAAAAAAAAAGGTATTTCGCGACAAATATTTATTACTAAAATTTGATGAACTTTAGGTTGTAAACTGTGAGCAAAAAGTAATGCTCCGTTTACTCCTCAAAGGGAGAAAGTTCTTGCAAGAGTTCGATGACCTCGCTATTAACGCAGTGCATCGTGACCGCATGTCATCCTTTAATTGGGGCCTAGCACGGCTGCTATTCAACTGGCGCCTCGTTTTCGGCAATTCCCTCGCTGTAGGTTGCTGAACTCTTCCTATACCTGGGGTTCAGTGAGCCTTACTCACCGACACAGTGGAGCGACTATATGCCAAACGCTACGTTGCTTGGGGTGAATCACCGACTGAAACATTGCCTGACACCATTGCAACAGCTGGCCCCATACCAAGTGAGACTGCGATCAACGTTCTGCAACGACAGCGCGAGATGCCACGTGACTTGTTTCCGGCGCCTGAATGGCATGAAATGCGGGTATAGAGTTTTACACTTTTTCGTTTATTGGAAGACAGGGCTCATAGCTTCGTCAAGTGACGGCTATTGATAAGGTAGAACAAGAAGAAACAAGGGGTGTCTTAAGACGTGTGCCTTGTCGCAGCACGTATGAAAGCCTATACATGTCTGCCCTCGTCCCTCCCTTTTTTTTATTTTTTATTGTATTTGTATCTATATCAACACGCTCGTTCAACTGTCCACCTAACTGAGAGAATCCATATTTATAAAAATGCTGTCTAACACGATACAACACAATATGTAAGCGGTGTTTATCTCGTTTTGTTTAAGTCTAAATAACTCTATTTAATGAAAGCTTGATAATTTCGTTATTTCAGTCACTGAGGGAGGTGAATTTTATCCACTTGTCTGCAACACCTCTGTGTTGATTGTTGAGCAAACAATAAGGAGTAAGGAGCATTCTAGAAGTATAACATTATAAAACTATTCATATATTCTCACCTAATGTTTTATCGTGTTTTGTTTTCTCATACCACTTAAGGTTAAACAGCGTTAAGCTGATTCAAAGTTCTAGTACCCGAAGGAAGCCATCCATTCACCTGGGTTTCTAATAGACATGGGCATTCTCAGGGCCTTCTTTTTCTTTATGAAGGTGAGATTTGGCGGCCAGTGTGCTCTCAGTGCTTGTATCCTTTTACCCAGAGCCGTGTATACAGAGAGTTTGGTCAATGGGAGGCGCAGGCAGAGCCAGGGCGTGCGTCAGACTCGGAAAGAGGGCTTGGCATGCTCTCTTGTCCAACCAGAATCCGAAAAGAATCCCCTAGCGGTGGTAGCGAGAAACAGTTCTGATCAAAGGTATATGTTCGTATATGGTTTTAAAAAGCGCGTAGGAGTGTAGTGTAGTAACTCTTTGTGGTTGAAAATAGGGTGCACGTGTTGTTCTGATCATGATCATGCAGAAAGATGTAAGAAACGAATGCACCGCTCAACTCTGTTTTTCTCGGACAGAGTGTGACCGCTCAGACGGCAGATTCCCGGCCCTCGGCGCTTAGCGTACGGATTATGTCGATCGAAAACATGATTGCGCTTGAAGACAGGGACATAGGAAGAACAGACACCACAGAGCGCTAACTTTCAACTGATTTAATTCAAGAGCCTCAGCGTAGAAACACACTGCGTCACCGCACCACTTCTCAACCAATCCGCCAGGGACCGCAAGTACGCTAACTCCTTATCCGCCAAGTCAATTGACGCCACACTGACACAACACGTGCCGGAACTATTTATGGCGTCAGCCTCCATAATCTCTCTAACAGTCTTATCTTTGTGCCTAGCGAGAACAGTAGAAGAAGCAAATAATGACTGTTCTACTGTTCTCGCTAGGCACAAAGATAAGACTGTTAGAGAGATTATGGAGGCTGACGCCATAAATAGTTCCGGCACGTGTTGTGTCAGTGTGGCGTCAATTGACTTGGCGGATAAGGAGTTAGCGTACTTGCGGTCCATGGCGGGGCCGCGGATTGGTTGAGATGTGGTGCGGTGACGCAGTGTGATTCTACGCTGAGGCTCTTGAATTAAATCAGTTGAAAGTTAGCGCTCTGTGGTGTAGCTGTTCTTCCTATGTCCCTGTCTTCAAGCGTAATCATGTTTTCTACGTACCATACCAACTTGCCCAACAATCAGAACTTATGTCGATCGTTCTGCTAGTCGCACTCTTCCACCATCATTTTGGACGAGCGTGATTGAAACATCACGTGTACCATATTTTCAGTTGAGAGTTACTCCGATGCAGTTATCAGGTTTGTTTCTGGCGACCACCGCCAGTGTATTATTTCCGGCTTCTGGTTGGTCACATTCGAATTTCTGAAGACGCCCTGGAACACGCCCTGCCCGCTTTCGGCTAATGGCGCCTTCTCATTTGTCTTCTATACTTCCCAACGAATCGCCAAACTCTCTACATATACGGCTCTGCTTTTACCCAGCCAATAGACCTTCTGCTATATTACCGATGCATCAACGAGAATGTAGGAATTGGTGTTCCACAGGCCACTCGTGCTGGCGTCATGCAGTAGTAACTGTTTTAAAGCAAATACCTAAAACAAATGGCATCTTGAAAGCGCGTTCGTCAACGCTTTATTTTGGTTATTTCCTTCGAATCTTTTATACGGGGGAGGCGTTCGCGTGTGGCGCGTGGAACACCAATCCCTGCATTCTCCTTGATGCTTGGGCAATATGGCAATAGGTCTATTGAAGTTGCGGCTTTGGTTGATAAGTACGGAAAAAACCTCGAAGGTATGAGTGTAATAAGCCACACCCAGCATTTTTGATGCTGACAGTGATTATGTATTTAACCCTTCTTATCAAGAGGCATGGTAGGTTTCTTTCTATGCCATCCCTTAATGATGTCCGCAACCCCATACGAGATCTGGAAGCCTGCAGATATGGCTGGCGGTGCGCATGCGCAGTAGCCGCGCCTGCACAGTCCTTCCTGCGCAGAGTATAGCGGAGAGGAAAAAGCGATCTACGAAAACTCCCGATTCTTCTCGGTTCGACACTAGGAAAAAAATAGAAAGAAACCTACCTTGCCTTTTGATAAGAAGGGTCAATACATAATTCACTGTCAGCATCAAAAATGCTGGGTGTGGCTTATTACACTCATACCTTCGAGTTTTTTTCCGTACTTATCAACCAAAGCCGCAACTTCAATAGACCTGTTGCCATATTGCCCAAGCATCAAGGAGAATGCAGGGATTGGTGTTCCACGCGCCACACGCGAACGCCTCCCCCGTATAAAAGATTCGAAGGAAACAACCAAAATAAAGCGTTGAAGAACGCGCTTTCAAGATGCCATTTGTTTTAGGTATATGGCAAGGAGGACCCAAGAAAACGCCACAATAATGGCTAGTTTTGGTTATAGAAATTGTTATATTTGTTTTTATAAAATCTGCTTCGTTTAGGTTTCTTTCGGTTCCGGTTTTCAAAAATTGGTTGTAGGCTAAGCTTTCCTCAAATTCCCTTTTATTTCTGTTAAAAAAAAAGCTTTCCAGGAAGGTTTAAATTGTGCGGGGTACCAAGAATGACGCTACCCTTGACCTTAAAACCATGTATATAACGATGGGTTATTCAAGCCTAGATACATGTTATCTAATAAATGATAGCAAGTTACCCTAAATAATTAGCGTCCTATAGCTAGGGTTCCGTGTTTTTGGGGTTCATTTCTCGTGAAAATTTGAGGGTGTCTTTCGGAGTTTATTTCATGACGAAAATTAGCAGTTTATTCAACTCTATTTATGATAGATGCCCGATTATCCGAAATTCGAAGCTTAATTTTGCAGTAAGCTCAATACGTTTTATGCAAGGTAAAAACAAATTATCTCCGGATACAATCCTGCCCTAAATTCCCAAAAACTTTCCTATATTAAATAATATTTCTTAAGCGTTATTGGGCATTTGTGCCCTTGCCATTCATAATACTAGTTGTCCGACAACGAACCTAGCAAACGTTCATAAAAACCGATACATTAAAATCACTGAAATGTTTGTAGTAGTCTCTGGGAAGCTCGTTTTCCTCCCATCCCATTACACCGCTCTACCCTTCAGCTGTTTGGGGTAAAGTGGTGAGATATAACCTTAAGCTGCCCTCTCCCCTCAATTATCATAGTTTTCACTGTCATAAGAAAACAACCCCGCGTTCCTCAAAGAAGTCCCAACTGAAAACCATGACCTTTGCCGTGACCCAAAATTACAATGACCCGTCGTCCTGAAGAGAACTTGTGACGATAATGGGAGAATTTTCTTTCGTCAATTCTCGGAAACATGAAAGGTAACTGGAAAGGACTCTCCTCGGGACTACTGACTCAGTGCTTTGTTAAGTTCATCTGTAACGTACCGTGTTTCTTTTCCGCTATCGGGACATCAAAGTTTGGCATTTTTCGGATAAATACGAATCGACGAAACTTTTGTCGTCAAGTATTCTTCAAATTTTATCAGACTTATCAGAAAAAAGGGAACCCAAGTAATAACCTTTTAGTAACTTAGAGCTAGGATATAAACTTTTCATGTTTGATCCCAACCGCTAGTTTTACGTTTTATGATAAGCGTTTGGTGGAGCGTAGTTTATATTTGCGGTGCAAACAACAACAACATGGTTTGCTTGTTGTGCAATGGATCTGTAGTTATATGGATTTGGCCTATAAATATTTCAATATATTGCGAGTGAACTAGAAACAATATATGAAGGTAGTGTTCTCGTGGGACCATGGTATCAGAAAACTGTACCTTCACGTTCTTATTGAAGCCAAACAAGGCATATTAATTAGAAGATCACACTAAGGCTTTAAGACAAATCGCCTCATGCGCACATTTTTGAAAGGGTAGTCTATTGTAAAACAGTACCAGTATAATGTGAAACGTTTCATAATTCCGTACCTTTAAGAGAATTTGGACGTGTTAATATATATGCAATAATAACATTTTTATTTGAATTATATGGATTATACTCGAGAATCGTGAATCATGTTATTCTGTAATTGAGTTTTTTCACACGGTTTGGGAGTAGTGCTGGGTAGACTGCATAGGTTGTACTGATCACATGGGTATTTTTCAACGAAGAGGCTTACAGTGTGCTCAACTGTTAAATATAACGCGGGAGCGGTGGCTGAAACTGATATCAAAGCCGTCTAGCGATTAAATCAATGATGCGACAGAGAATAAGGCGGCTCTTCTTGCGATTCTCGCCACTCCCCGATACAATTATCTGATGACCTCCTCGTTTCTTTCTTTATCACCCACGCTTTCAATTCTTACTTCTTTGTTTTGTTGTTTTTGACACTCTGTTTAGTCACTTACCATGTGGGGCTACCATATCTCGGTGATCTTAGAGTTTCTCTGATAAAGGCCACCTTCTTTAAACAACAAAAGACAAAATCGAAAAGCAGGTTTTTTTCTTTGTTGAGTTACACTTCGCTGATTGTTTCGGAGCTGGGTGTGTAACTCCAGAAAACAACAGCAACATGAGCTGCCACGGTAGATGACGCATGCAGTCTCTCCGGCCACCGCTCCCGCGTTATATTTAACAGTTGAGTACATACCATCTCATTAGTGCTCGGTGATCTCGAATTCTTCAGAATCATCTCCCATTTTCATTCGAACTATACTTCGTTTCAGCTTCGGTCCGAGCGCGGACGATGTTATGAGCCGAAGGGCCAATCAAACAGCGCAAAAAGCGCAACGTCATGGCGTGCTCTCTGCGCTTGATAGGACTAGCCGGCGGAGGAGCAGTGCGCAGAGAAGCGGCGAATACCCCCTGGTCCTATCAACTGCAGAGAGCACGCCATGACGTTGTGCCTCTTTCGCTGCTTTATTGGCCCTTCGGCTCATTACATCGGCCGCGCTCGGACCGAAGTTGAAACGAAGTATACGCTCAGGCGGGCGGGCGTGCGGAAGATAACAACGGTTCCCTTGAATTGAATCGGCTTCCCCCGTCAACTCCGCATGAACTCGCCCTGACGTCATCTCTAGTTCTATCACAAGCCACCAGTCAAGCGCCCCTCGGAAAAAAACTCGCGCTCGCGTGGAGCTATTAACTCCCGTGGCGACTGTACATGTTCACCCCGAACTTGGGGACACGCACACTGATCTGCCGAAAATTGAGCAGTCCCGTTTTAATTCACAGTACAGTATCAGCGACAGTTGGGACACGTTACGGTGAAGTCGGTGGGCATGTTCACGCTGAACATGCGTGAACAACTGCGTTCAGAACAAAATGGACATCTCTTTTGTTCAGAACGTTTTTGTCTTGTTCTATTTTGTTCCGAACACTTGTGTCTCTTTTTTCTTCCGTGAAAGTGACAGCGCGTCACCAGGCAATAACTTCTGACATTGACCGTGCTACGACGGCGTTTCATTATAGGATATTTGTTTTTCAAAGAGCGCATGCAGTGGGCAATACACCGATCTCACCAGGAGTTGCGCGACGCCACCGCTGCCGTGGTGCATTCTGATGCCTGTAGTTCTCCCCTGTTTTCCGGCCGCGTCAATGTGCGCTTCATCCCCGGCTTTTAGAGATTTTCAGGTTACCACGAGACTTTTTGTCGTGTGTTTACTCACAATTTTCAATGGGTGGCTTCACCTGTTCTTTGCCAGGGTACTAGAATAAGAGCACCATGAAAAAAGAAATCAGATTTTATGTCTTCAGGAAAGGAAGCAGGCCTGAAAAGAGTGGCTAGGAAATTATAAAAGAGCCGGACAAAGCGGCAGATTGTGGTCAATTAGACTGGGGTTACTGCTTCATTCTGCATCAACACCAACCGAGACCGCAGAATAAAGCTTCCACCGTCAGGCGACTGTTAGCGTTCGGAACTTGTGCAAACAACAAGAAACTTAATAGAAACTGTACACGAAAACTCATCTCCTCCCTTAGGTTTCAGGAATCTGGCCTGGTTTCTTCATTTTGACAGATGCGAGTTTTTATGGCGCTTCAGGTATGGTCTTTATGTAGATTGTTTCTTCTTTCCGTGCAGGCTTCTCTCCGCAGTTAATTCGTCTCACCCTGTCGCACAGGCTGTCAACCAGAATGAAACAACTTTTAGAAAACTATCGCTCCCCGAGAAATTCTATCTAGGTCTTCTTACTTTATTGTCGATTAAACGTTAGGCACAAGCATGAGCACTACCAAGCTCCGTTTTCCACCGACATATTTGATGCTGTTCCGCGGCGCTACATCGAGCCGATGGTCCCTCGAAATTTCGTGTTCTTCGCAATTAAACTAAATGTTCACTTGTTTCCAAGTTCATTCAGACGTCTGAGCAGCCGGAGTGCTCGAGTTGTGGCGTCGTTGTTTATACCGCGGCCGCAGTGGGACCGCAGCGTAAACGCAGTGCATTCACGCGTCCACGAAGACGAAGAAGCAGACGGTGACGACGACGCAGACGACAAAGCGATTCTAAAGTGATAAGACGACTGGAATTCTCCTTCTGCGCTTGCTGACAAACTAAGTTGTCACAAAAAACACAATCTTATGAGTTACAGACATGCGGGAGAATCCAAGCTGATACCGGAGCGTCCCCAAACAAAGACGTACGATGATGTACGCGCACTACAGCCCTATGCCGGAGCCGGCGGAAATTCGGAAAGCGATGACTACACGGGCCTAGCGGCGGCATCACTTCCGGAATGCGCGCGCCTGCGCAGTTTGCTTGGTGACATCGGTCTATTGGTACTAAAAAACAATTTCAGCCTTTCCACTCTGGTGAAGAAGGAAGAGCAGCGAAGCTGTACTATGGTAAGAATGAAGTAATGGCCGGCCGCAAGTCGGCAAGCCAGAATGGAAAGGCTGGAAAGGTTGCCGCCATCTATGAGCGACGGCGGCAACCAGACAAACGGACAGCCGGTTGTCTGGCTGCCGCCGTCGCTAATAGATGTCGGTAGCTGTCCAGAGTTTTGTGTCGAGATTTGTTTGCCCACGAACACGATACTGGGGAAACTAGCCCTTAACAGCGCCGCTGTAGAAAATCCAAGTCTAGAGCGCATTATAGACGCCTTTCAAAAGTGTGCCTACTTGGAAGCTGCGGAATCCCCGTACAATGGCGGACACAAAAGACACCGCCAATGTTTGAACCCTAAAAGCCCTGCTAATGACACTTCATTTCTAGCTTATGCAGTTTTAGAATTTCACAGTCTGTGGTGTCGCTTGTTCCGTTATTGTGCTGTGCTTCAGAACTTTCAACAAGGAGCACGTGACTTTCGAAAGGGGTCTATGTACGCTGTGGCGTAGCTCAGAGGTTATGCCTCCGCTTCGCCCGCAGCGAACAAAGGTTCGATTCTCGCGGGCGGCGGGCCATCTTTTTCAAGGATTTAGCAAAATCGACGACGTACACTTCACCTTTACGCGATCAAAAGTCAGTTGACCAGCTTTCTAGAACGCCTGGCGTCTTCTTGTGGCACGTGCGCTTTGTTGCGCTTGCTACACTATCAGCCCGCCCAATGGACGGAAGCAGCAAAACAGGAAGAACGTTTAGATGTATAGACAATAGGCCATATGCAAAAGTCCTTGCCAGCTATCATCATCATACCATTAGGAGCAGCCATATTGGGGGGTTTATCACATCTTCCAGTTGTGGACGAGGCGTATCTGCATTTAACTTGGTTTTCATGATATTATGGCGGTTTATTTGTGCATTCAACGGTTTGCTGGTCAGTTTCGGTTCAAAGAAGAAAAGAAAGGCGGCCGCAAAATTCTGGAAAAGGAATTGCCAGCAACGAGGTCGCAAGACTCGTCACTTAAGCAGTGAACGGGGTCATCCAGGACAATGAACGGTATTTCTCGAAGACGTTCTGTGACGGGTTCGTACTGGACTTGCAGCAGGTGATGATATTTTAGTTCTACGACTAGCACTTTGCCGGGACTATTGTTTCTCGGGCGAAACCATCGGTACGGGAACCCCCCAATATGGTGGAAATCTGATAATGTATCATGAATACACTAGATGGCGCTTCTTTTTGCATATGGTCTATTGTAAGCATGGAGCCCCGACTAGTGACCCATGCGTGCAGGCATTTATAGCATGCGCGTTAACGTAGCTTTGAAAAGCTCTAAATTGCATGGGCGTGCCCACACGAACGGAAGCATGGTGGCGGCGAGTCGCCCTGCTTGCAATCGTGTATACATTACCTGCAGTAGAAAATTATTCTATCATGGTTTTTATATTGAACATAAAGTTTGTAGTAAAATTTGGCGCAAAAAAGAACGCGTTCGAAAACTTAAGTTCTTCGTTGCCCCGTGGAGGCGGGGACGCTGGTGGCGCCAAGAACGCTATCCGCCCCTACCTGCTCGCGTGAGGGCAAAAGAGAACGATTGCGAACGCTGCTCTTCCGTGGCGCTTGTCAACTGTTATATCTAAGAAAGCTGGGACGCCCTGCATCACCAACTACAATATCAACAACGACAGTAACTGCTACATATACAACTACTGCAGCTACAACAACTACAACATCAACTACTACAACATAACAACGGACGTCATTTCCAGTTGTGGGAAGAGCCCACAAGAGGTATCGCTGTAAAACATTACGACCACCCCCAAACCGCGTGAATGAGCGCGCTAGCTCATGTGCCATCCGCGTTATCTACCACGTGCTGATGCGGATGTTAGTTAACGGCTGCTGGGGATACAGGGGAATCATTCTGTCGACAACGTGAACATGTATTGGGACAGGCTGCTTATTTAAAGGGGCACTGACACCCCAAAGGTCGTATTTTTTTTTATTGTCTAAAACGACGCAAGTTGTAGTCATAGACACGCAAAAAAAAACCGCATCGCGAAAAAAAATTTCCCCGCGCGCGCGCGCGCCTTTTTTTTTTTGCGTTTAAATCTCCCGCCGCTACCTCCTTGCTTCTTTTGATCGGTGACGTCAAAAATCAGGAAATTTAGAAGCTTTGTATGCGACATTTCTATAACATTTAATAACGACAATCGTAAAACATGTTTTTTAACGCAATTGGGAACGCACTACGGCCCCTCTTTTTGAAATACCAAAAATCAGAGTTCGGTGAGATGTCCCTTCCTAGATTTGTGTCCTCCCTCAGAAAACTTGGCGGCGCTCGAGCAGATCGCGCCAGCTCGCCTCCTCCTCCCATCGGGTCAGCGGAGGTCCGAGAGAAAGTCGGGTCGCAGGAGACCGCAAAATTTGACTGACTGCACTGGCGGGGGTCGCGCGGGAACTTCAAATTCGGCATTTGGAAATTGTTTTTTTAATTCACAAATACTGAATTCCCAAGTTTCGAATTTTGAGGGTAATGTCCCGGCACCGTTTTCAATCGTTTCGGATAATAAAAAAAAATATGACTTTGACGTGTCAGTGCCCCTTTAAACGACTTTGACAAAGGGTAGATTATGATGGCTCGAAGGCTCGAAACAAGTATCTGGGAAACTGCAAAGCTCGTCGGGTGTACGCGATGTACCGTCGTTAGTACTTGTCAGAATGAAGACAATGACGCTGAAACTGTTAGAAGATAACGAGGCGTTGCACGTCCGCGCCTCATCAGGAAAGTGCATGTCGGAGGCTTTCCAGCTTGGTGAGGCAAAACAGGTAGGTCAAGGTACAGGTATTTCTCAGCACATAGTTCATCGGACTCTGTATGATATAGATCTCCAGAGCAGACGACCCTTGCAACTGTTTTACGTGTCAGACGTAAATAATTAACACGGAATTAAGTAGGTGCAGTTCGCAATATTATGGCTGATCAGTGTATATGCGTTAGGTTCACGCTGAGTCGAGGAAAGTCCGAATGGTTTCGTTGTCAAAATATTTTTGACATTAAGGAAGTCTGAATTAGCCAATGTCGCCTTATCACTCGGTGCGCCCTGACAAGCTGGGCGGACCTGGTGTTGCTTTCTGAAGAGGGGCTTGGTAAACTTTATTAGGCTTTCGGGGGTATCCGGTGCCGATGCCAAGGTCAGTGGTTGTAGGTGTATGCTGGTCGTGGCAGGCGTCTCGGGGCCGTTGTCAAAGGCTAGTCCTGGTCCGTTGTTAACTCGGGGTTTTCTCCAGCCAGATCGGCTACAGTCTGGTCGTAACAGGAACCATCCGCACTCTCAGAAATAGGGGGTGTATAGGGGTACACCCCTTGTCCCATACGTAACACCCCAAAACTACATTTGGACGTTCAGTCCACTGACGTCGAGCTGGCGATACCAACGTTTACGAGCGGCTTGATAGCTGATGGATATTTAACTTACTAAATAGCTAATGCGCGTATCAAAAACTACAAAAAACGGAGGTTTTGCAGCAGGGTCAGAAAAAGCCTTGATTGTCTTACTGTATTCTTTAATGCGTACATTAGCTATTGTAATAAGTTGTATAGCTCTACTATCAAGCCGCTCATGAAAGTTGGCATCGTCGGCTCGACGTCAGTGTACTTACTGAACGTTGAATTGCTGTTTTGGAATGTTACATATGGGAAAAGGAGTGTACCTCCTACACCCTACTTTTCTGAGAGTGTAGGCTCACCGCTGACGACTAATAACACCACCTATACATCAAGAACGAAGCGCCGGAGTTTCTACGTCACCTTTAGGTGGTCAGCGAGGGGCATGAATTAGACACGTGTAATACGTGAGCGTCCGGCAGGGTCTCGTGTTCAATCAGAGAGTATACGAATTCCGCTGTTGATAACGCTGCTGACGCAGCAATCATGTCCAATATGCTCTCCACACTGGCCACTCGTGAGTGAAGTAAAAAAATCCGGCGCTCCGTCCTTTTTATTTTGGAGCTTCCACTCGCCGCCCACTCTCCTCTCCTAAGTCCCGACGCTTCATGGCATCCCGCTCTTCGTGCACCGTTTTCCCTTCCCCGTGTCGCGTTTGCTCAATAATTTTAGTTTATTCCTGCAAGACCTTTCTCGTGCCATTAACAAAAACCTCAGGTTGGGCTGTCCGTAATACGTCGCGCATTACTCCGCTCTATTTATAACTACGGATTTTATTATGAAACAAACTTAACAATTTTTCTAAGCTTATTCCTATAGGTTTGTTATTTCTCCTTGTGAGTGCCTAAGCTTTTTTTTTTCCCCTCGTTCTAGTGATGTTGGTCAAGTGGGCCACACAGAAGACTAATGCCGTTTGATGGCTCAAAAAAAAAAACGTGGCAGTACTACTGTTTTGTTTAAAAAAAAAATATTATAGTTCTAATTGTTACAGTTAATTTTATGAAAATTTACTTCGAAGGAATCTACAAAAAAAACAAAACGTGAAAGGTAAAGTAAAGCGGTTTGTGCAAGTGATATACGGCCAGGGGAATATAGTGTACGAATTAATAATCAAAACTAATCGAACAATCAACTAATATTTTTCTAATTGAATTTCTAATTAGCGAAAGTATACATATGGTTTCAATTGAAAACTTGATGAGCGTCCTCTAAAACCCCTATATCAGTCAATCCTAGAATTGTTTGGAGCGCCGCCAGAGATGCGCCTGTTGTAGGAGCGGAAACTTAAGCCTGAGCAGTGGGGCCCCCCACTGCTCACACATCATAAAAAGGACAGTCTGCAAACACGAGTCACGGCTATATGCGTGGTTCCAATGGCGCGTCGCAAGTCTTCTCCTTGAACTCATTGAACTGATTGCGGCATTCGAAGCAGGGATCACGCGGTGACTCGCGTTCCAATCTGTATGCAAACTGTCGTTTGTATGATGTATAAGCAGGACGACCCCGGCTTCCGAGCACCACCATATTTCCCACGTTCCCCCAAGCCCTTCTATATTATGTCACCTGCACAAACCGGGTTACTGTTCGAACTAAACGTAAACACTATGTACTGTGTATTTACAATTCTCAGTTTTTTTTTTTTTTTTTTTTTTTTTCAAAACGAAATATTAGGCATAAAATTAGATTCTTATGAAAGTTATTAAAATATATTGGTCGAACACTAAATATTATAAAATAACATGACGCTTATGTTTAGTTATTTTTGACTGCTCTTCTTTTTGGGCATTCTCCTTCGCTTCTGTGCCAGTACTCTAAATGTGTGTGTGAGGCACGTAGAGAAATGTGGACATTTGGAACAAATATATAGCTTCAAATATGTGCAATTTGCCGACTTCGTTGACAGAATGTACGTGTAGCGGAGGTGTACGTTCTGAGAAGAATACGAACACGACATTGAACTTTCTTTTAAACAAAGCTGAGAGCTTTTATTATCATGTATGGGGGGCTAGCAAAGAGCGCAAGTGCAGCCGCAGAAATGCTAATGCTTCCCATTTTATGTTGTATCATTCACTGCAACGGCGTTGATCTCCACTCGAGCGTCCTGATGAGAAATTTAGAGACCACAGATTACCAACTGTTGCTGGATTTGAACGCGCATAGAATACAATGATTTTACTAAGAAGCTCCAGTAATACAATGTGATTTTTATACACACCAGTAAGACTCAACAAGTTACGTGCTGGCTCTAAGACTTAGATGATCTAGGTATCACACGTACGCTAGATAAATCTTTGTTTCAGTGCGATCATTGAAAAACAAAAGGCATAAGGAAGCACTGGTTAACGTGTCTAACGAAGTTAAACACAACATTTAAACGCGAAGACGTTAAATATCAATGCTGCTTATCATATCCGGTTTCCACCTTCTTATGGTTGAGGTTGTTTTAGCTCTCGCATTAGGCTAAAACCCATTAGTGTAGTTTAAAACAAACTGTTGTTTTACCGCCGGCAGAAATTTCACCTGGACCAGTGATCTCGCAGGAAACGGCTCAGAGAAAACTGTGGTACAAAGGTCAGAAAGAAAAGAGTAAAATACGCGTATTAGTAGCCATGCAAAGATGAAGACAAATTTGCCAGTAGGCACACATATATTAGTATTTTGAAAGAGCCCCAAAATACGGGACAGCGCGCATTATGCTTGTTTTTCACTCTCTGTACTGTGCTCGTTTTGTGGCTGCATTTTTATGAAACATTTATAACATGCTCCGCGCATGCACGCCTGGGGTATGGATCTACAGTGAACGAAAGTAAAACACGTACACTCTGAGTAGACTTTGTCCATTGCTTCTTTATCCTTCCAATCGGCGAGGTACACAGTTGTTTTAGTGACTGAAAATAAAAGATGAACACAGACCACTGGTTTTATTCAAAACAAATGTTCAGCGGCACATGATTTGATCATTTTTAAACCTACCAGGACCGGAACAAAAATGTCAAGACAAAGTTTAATTGAAATGTTTCATAACGAATTAGTTGTGTGTCTTTTATGTTACATTACAAATAATTATGCCAAAAATTATTGGAAGATGAAGTGTTTTGTGTTTTGTATTATGTGTTTATTGTGTCGCGTGTATTTGCACTTTACCGACACGCTCTGTTTTTTTTTTAAAGAAACGAATTAAATGTCAATTATGAATTTCAACTCACCGTTTTTCAAGCTCATCCTCCCGGCTTTTAGAGTTTTTTCAAGAGCTGCGAGTGCCTGCAGTGCAGAAAAGTGTATACGAACATTAGTGACCCTCCGTGTATAAAGGTTTGTAAGTATGAGTGAAGCACTGTAATAAAACTTTGGACAAATATTTTTTCACGTCTGTCTAAGGTTCAATCCATGTTCGCATATTAGACGACGGTAGATTGATGAGAATTCGCTTAATCTGAGGAAAGGGCAACTAACATTGCATATTACTTGTTTACGAAAGCTACCGTGTTTTTCTTTTGTCATCCACAACACCCGGTGTTGTGGATGACAATTGTTTCTTACTTTAAAAATAAAGTTCTAGGCTCTTTTAATAACTCAACTGGATTAGAGTAAATATGGAACGGAAGAACAGAGAGGTATGAATTTCGTTTACGGGTCTGCACAAATTTTGAAGTATGGGGGAAGAAAATCTTGAAATACGTCGTTTATGGTGGCGATCCCGTGAAGTGTCCTCTAACTGAAACCAGACAGATGAACAGCCACGGAATTTTCTTTTGCACAAGGCTCACTTGACGCGTTAGAAAAGAATAGCAGGCCGGAAGGAAAACAGCTATTCCCGAGGGCTATTCAAGCAACACACATGATACAAACGACCTTTTTCTGATTTTCTTGTTTGACATTTCAGCGAAGTTTCATATGGTCAGACCTTTTCAGCTCAGTAACTGCCAGACCGGCAGATAGAGGGCGCTGACGCACTCGCCGCCATTGGGTTTCTTCGATTTGACTGGTTCCGGTTTCAATGTGCATGCGGCGGTATGGCTGTTTTGTGAATTTTTTGGCTAATTTTGTGATACAAATGTTTCCCTTGTAGCACACAACCAATGAAACAGTGGCACTGAGCCAATGTGGGGACTGCGAAGTGGTTTTGAGCCTAAATTACGGGCTTGTTTACAAAGACATTTTAGGTATCTGAATATGGTCGGTGGCAGAACGACTGAGTTGACGTACAAAGAAGATTACCATCATCTACTGCCGCACCCGATGACACTAGTTGCCAAAAAAATAAATTATTAAAAATTATTACATGAATGTGAAGAAGCAGGTCGACAGCTTGATTAGCAATGTGATAAATCGGACAGAACAGATTATCTCGCGATTTACTACTCAGTTTTAGTTTTCGTGGACACCCAGCTTTTATGAATTTCGCAGACTAAAAAAAGTATTCTGTAATGACTCAGATAATTTATAAAATATAATATTATCTCCACTTGTTTTATAAAAATACGTAAGTACTCGAGAAATATTTTGACAGGCCGACGTAAGCCGAGTAGGAAATTAATTTCGTTATCAACCTTGCTTATATACTTATTGAAAGCGTTTCATAATCTTGTCATTAGGAAATAAACTATTAAACCATTTTTATACGGAAATTTGCTTACGGAGTGCTAGATATATAATATGAGTCACAGGCCCGTCAAATTAAGTCTGACATTTGTCTTCCATAAAATAGGCCAAATAAACTTAAAGGGCACATGGGAAGTAGCCACCGCCACCATAAACGACGAAGACCGGCAAAGCGCCGGTCTACGGATCTCAGGTGGCGGGTTCGAATCCCGGCCGTGGTGCCCGCATTCTCACGGAGGATTATTGCAGAGAAGGCGACGTTTAACTGAGCTTTTGGTTGCACGTCAAAAGATCCCATGTGGTCGAAGTTAATCCTCAGTAAAACCCCCAAACTTGACTTTTACTTAAAAGTACCCCGGAAAGCTTTTTTGACGTCTTACGCTAGGCACCACTTTATGGACGTACCTGCGTTAGCAAACCTTCCATTGTTTGAACATATTCGCTTTGTAAATTTCGGCGTAGCCAGTCACTAAATGTAAACCTCCACTCGTCATTGACAACGCTGGACTGGGGTGATCGATATGCAGACGGATTTTTTTCGGCGTCACATATTGCGGACCCCAGGGGTGGTTTGCTCATCTCAGGGCCGCGGCCTCGGTTGCGGCCAAAAGTGACTTTTATGTCACGTGACGAGCTCCATGGGGACATGAACGTACTTAGCCTCCTCGGAGTCCTCTAAGCATCCCTGCCTAATGGCAGAGATATCCGTGTCGCTTCGAGTACAAAAGTTTAATTTCGCTTGCAGAAATTGACCGCTGAGGCTTTCAACTGGAGTCCAATTAACTCCCAATTTATACTTTAGAAGCGGCAGGTAAAGTTACGCCGAGGAAAGGTAAATATGAGTCAAAAGAAAAGAGAAATTAGGCGAGATAAGAGCGGTGGCAGTATATTTATATATCTGCGCCAGCGTCCCGATTCAAGCCTTTTGTTGCAGTCGAGACAATAAAGAAAACAAAATCCGTTGTAGTCGAGAAGTAAGGGAGCCGGAACTTGTCGTCACGGCGCGAGAGTTCCGGGTTAAGATCGCGTCACTATTTTTTTACACATTTATCTTTGTGCGTGTGTCTTACTTTTTAACTGGGATCCTTTTTACAAATCGTTTTCGCTATATCTGGGTATTTGTTTTTTGCATCTCACCTCTTTCGTCTCTTGCTTTTTTGCAACATGCCTCCTGATATTGAAAAGAGTCGAAGCAAGCGCGCTGTATATTTAAAAACGCATAACATTGTAGTTGTTGGAGATATATGGATGGAGAATTTTCAGCCATATATAGGTGAAAAATTTCCCCGCTAAATTAAGCGGGAACTTTTCCCGCTAAATTTGGCGGAACATTTTCCCGATAAATTTAGCGGGGAAATTTTTCCGCCAAATCTAGAGGAGAAATTTTTCCGCTAAATTTAGAGGGGGAATTCAGCGGGAAATTCTCCCACAATTTTACGGTAAATTCCCCACCGTACCCTTCCCTCCCCTCCGTACCCTTCCGTCCTCCTCCTCAAGAGCTGCGCTCTAATTCGGCATTACAGAGAATTGTAAACGTCTTTAATTTTTTTCGGTGTTTCGATTCCACAGGTAGGACAAGCAATGAAAAACCATGTAAGGCGCAGTCATGCAAGTGGATGATTTGGATGATTTAAAAAAGATCCCATTTACAAAAGTAAGACGCACGCGCAAAATATAAATTGATACAAAAAAAATTGCGGCGCGATTATTTTTGTTTTATCGCGCCGCGATAAAGTATTGGTTCTCTTACCTCTCAACCAAAGTCGAGTAGGTTGAGCTCGGTTGCTGGCGCAAATATATAAATATACTGCCACCACTTATATCTCGCTTGATTTCGCTTGTATTTTCGCTCATATTCACCTTCCCTGTCCGTTACTTTACTTGCCACTTCTAAAGTACAATGCGACGGTTAAAGACCGACGACCAGTTCGAGCTTTCCGCTGTTCCCTCGCTTCCTCTTCTCCCCCCCTCTACCCTGTCCACTGTTGCCTGTTTCCTCCTTCCCCATGATGACGAGGATCTTCTGCCTTGCAGAATGTCGAGTCTGGTGGTCGGCCTTTAAGTGGACTCTAGTTGAAAGCCTTCGCGCTCAGTTTGTGCGAGCGAAATTAAACTATTTTAATCGAAGCGACATGGATTTCTCTGCCATTAGGCAGGGACGCTAGGTACTTTCATGCCACCATGGAGCTCGTCACGTGATTTAAAAATTCCACTTGGCCGCAACGGCGGCCAACCGCGGCCGCGGCCGCGAGATGAGCAAACAGCCCCAGGCACGGGCGAGAGTTGGAACAACCTATGCAAAGTTATTGCGCACGCAAAACAACAACAACAACAATAGCGTCGTCATTACTACGAATGCGCCGAGCCTAAACCGCGTTTTGAATTGGCTAATAGAAATGAAGCCCTTTATTTTGCGTACACGAAGATTTTGCATACGCTATCCTAAAACTCGATAATATTAAGCTGTCTCCGGCAGTTTCTTACGCTGGAAGTTCCTACGTTTGTGTTAAAAAATAGTGGACTGAACTGCTTATCTAAAGACAATCAATGAATCACTTGAAAGACTGCAGAAATAGGATCGAGCACGGTATACAAATTCTTAAACTTCGTATGTAAACCGACCAACCGAATGTTTATTCGCAAAATGATTGGGAACCTCAAATAATGTAGGTATGATATTGTGAACAAAAAAATTGTCTGATGTAGACGAACCATTATTCTTAGCAATAGATCAAATGCAAGTTAATGGTCGCTGCCGTTCTCTTTCATGAGTTCTCTAACATAATCAAGAGGAACTGTTATTCAATCTGTTATGAATACAAATGGCGATGCTTTCAGGAAGGTCTCCTTAGGCTGCATATTCTTGTCATCTTCCGATCCTAAACGCGCGATCACAAATACACACCTCTTATTGCCAATCTTCCGCCAGTATTAGTAACCAAACCTGAGTTGTCATAAGTAATTGATCTCTGAACCCTCGTGCTGCCTTTGTCCTCTACATAAACAATGGGGCTCAGCGCTAACGCTGATTCCTGTGCCACATCGTTACACGCATTCGGTACGCCGACGGTGAACATAGTGAAATCGTTCTACAAAATAACTGCAGAAATTGTGTACATTATGATGTAATGCAATTAGGTAGTAAATATAAGTACCAAACTACACTTGACGGAATAAGGCAAGAAAGCGCGGTGATTTCAAGATGGCAGTGCCCATGCGACTGAGGACGAAAAGGTCTATAGTTTCCTTTAAAACTACAAGCATAAAACAAGCAACAGCATATATCGGTAGACTTCCCGAACCTTGCCTGCATAAGCACTAACAGGCGTTTCAAGGAGTCGGTGCGTACTCTATAATCAGTGTCCGATTTGCCAATACGAGTGAACAATGTTCTTTCTACATACTGATATGAACTCTGCAATGATTTCATAAACCTCCAAATTATGACCTTTTTTTTTTTTTTTTTTTACTCTGAACGATGCGGGCCTATGGCCACACAGTTTGCAATTACTGAAATTAGAAGAAACAAGCCCACCTTCCAAAACTGATTGACACATTTTTCCCCTTCAAAGCGACATTACGTATGTGCAACAGTTAGAAAATATCTCCTCAATTTTTATGAGAAATGTCTTTAATTTAAATGAGTGGGAACGACAGTGGTTAATTAGTTAGAATTGCATGCAGGTTCTCTTAAGGCTTAAACGTGGGAGTATGTCTGGTTGTGGCAGGAGGGTTCAGTTATTAGAAGAGCATTGACGAAAGGGCGTGATCTCATAAAGACTTCTTTAACCATCCAACCGCCTTTCTTGCCTGCGCAGCATTCGTCACTGTTCATGTCAGTAAGTAAGTAACAAGATGTTAGTTAAACAATATCTACTCATTTGGAGCAGTTATGAGATTAAGCGCTTTAGATTTTGTGTGAGAGTTGACGATTTAGTGAAGAATGCCATTTGGGGACTAGTTTTGTCATAATGGAACCATTGTGTGATCCTTCCAGTTACTGCCCAATTCAATATATATATCAGTAATCATGTCACGCGATATGCTAGGAAAAAGGCAACCTGGATAGAAATCTACATCATGATAAATTTCTGTAAGCAGGCGCACTGTGTAAATCGAATTGTCGTAATGCTCAAACAGATTCATGAACGAAGTCAACACATTCAACTAAAGGTCTTCAATTGACGGCGTATGAGGCCTTATGAAGGTGCTAGGTGTGAACGATACTTCTGCATATTTTAGCCAATGTGTTATTGATATCCGTTTTGTACTTAAAAAAATCTTTTTTAAAGGGCTGAGCCCTTAAATAGTGCGAAGCAGTCACTAATGAAAACATCGCCACCGCTTCATTTCCAGAGAGGAAAATCTAAATTCCATCGCATTTACTAGTACAGATGAAGCTGAACGAAAGACATGAAATGGATGACATTTGCATTTTACAAGGTATTTAAATATATACATAGCCGTCGTCGTTGTTACTACCACAACCACTTCTACCATTATCATCATTATGATGGTCATTATTATCGTCCACACTAGGGTTGGAGTAGTTTAACTTGGGGTTCCTAAATGCCTTAATAGAGCACTGACCCTTCACAAACAGGGTGATCTCGCGCCACGGTTAATCTGGTGTTTGAATTCAATAAGTTCCACCTACCTCATTTTTACTTATACTCACGCGCTTGTAATAAAAAAAAAAATTGCACCAAACTTTGTTTGTCAGCACTCGCTGTGCGTTCGTAATACTTCCGTCAAAATTCACGAGCACAACATAAGAACGTTTTCGTATAACGAGGAAACTTACATGCCGTGTTTCGTTAACGATTCCTCCGGGAACGATCAACGCTGACAGTGGGAACATGCCCACCTTTCCCGACACGTACATAGCATTGCCGACACGAATGGCGGATCTGTTGAATAAACAAATGCATCTAACAAGGATCTCCTTCTGCAAAAAACAATGTGAACTCCTTCAGCCCATATCCCAGAATACCCATGTAATATATGCATATATATAAATTGCGTAGTTTTATTTCATTTCATTTATTTCATTTATTTTCACCTTAAGGGCCCGGTTAGGGCATTACATAAGGGGGGGGGGGGCAGTAAAACGAAGAATACAATAGCAGACGCAGTAGTAGAACAATAACAGTAACTATAAACAAGAACATGAGAAATTATACATAATGGGCTAGTAAATTATCGTAAAACACTGTTCCATCAGAGGTGCTGACGATGGAGGATGGCAACTGGTTCCACTGTGTGATGGCATATGGGAGGAATGATTCGTTGAATGAGTTAGTTTTACCAGAAATACGTTTTATTGCACAAGAGTTGTTTAGGCGGGAGGATATTCTATCGGGGGGTGAGAGCAGGGCGTTCTTTAGTTCTGGGCAATGATAATAAATTTTATGAAGAAGGCATAAACGGGAGAGTTTCTTTCGAATGAGTAAAGGTATGAGCCCGAGTTGACTTTTTAGAGAAGAGACACTAGTGAAGTGGTCATATGATGATAAGATAAAATCGTTCGGCTCGGTTTTGTACTAACTCCAGGTGATTGATTCGATAGACTTGATGAGGACTCCAGATTGCAGATGCATATTCTAATTTTGGCCTTACATAAGTTTCATATGCCAACTTTCGGACTTGGGGAGGGGCGTCTCGCAGATTACGTCTGATGAATCCGAGGGTCTGTGAAGCCTCTGCAGAAACGGCTTCGATGTGAGGTCTCCATGAGAGGTCAGGCGTTAGTCTAAGGCCAAGATATTTGTACATTGAAACTGATTCGATCACGTCTTTGTCTGGAGTATAATGAAAGGGTAAATGAGTTTTCTTACGGGTAAAATGGATTAGCTTACACTTAGATTTGTTAAGCGACATGAGCCATTTTCCGCACCAGTCGTTAATTTTTTTAGATCATTTTGAAGCAAAAGATTATCAGTGTCTGTTGAGATGGTGTTATAGATGACGCAGTCATCGGCGAAAAGTCGTATTTTGCAGGAGATGTCATGTGGGAGGTCGTTAATAAAAATAAGAAAAAGCAGTGGGCCAAGAAGTTTATGTTTCCCTAACTTATACACCCATCGTCGGTGTCGTGCGCCATATTTATAAATAGTTCAAATATCTCTAATTGAATATTTACTAATATCAGGTGAACAATGTCGCTTCTTTGTCGTATTAGCGTGGCGAATTGACTGGTAACACAGTATGTTGGCTCTGTTAGCGGGGGGAAACTGTACACATGTGGATACTGAATGGAGCGAAGCGGCCATGTGTCGATAAGTGCAAGGTAAGCACTTGAGCGCTTCGGGGATGTCTTGCTAGTGGCTGCCATCTTTTGCAGTCGGAGTGTAAATGCGACTTTCTCAGACACAGTTGGAGCGTGACATGTAGAATACTCCGTTCACCTTAAAGGAGCGATGCAACAATTTTTGTACTTTGCGCAAACACTGCTTAGAACGGATCCCTGACGTTAATGATCTATAAAACACGCGTTCGTTATTCACCCCACGCAGTAGAAGTCACAGGAAAAAAATTAAAGAAAAATGAGCAGCGTTCACCCCCTCAACTCGCAGCCAGGACAAGCGGCCACGCGATCTGGAGCCGATCATATGCCGCCGATGTTGATCATAGCCACGTGCTGGGGTTGGCAAAGCACAGGGCACGCGCTGAGTTCCAGACATTGTTATGGCTCGGCTATTGTCGTCGTCGCAGCGATTAGACACGGGCCACTACCCGAATGCTTCTCGAGCCAGTAATTATCACGAGCCCAAATCGAGTGCCCACGCAATGCTCGGGTCCAATCTATGAACCGCATTCGAATATCGTCATATGGGTGTACTGCGATCCCCACGTTACGTCATCAAATTTTTCAAAGGAGAGATTGAATGAAAATGCTCGCTTTTGGGCTTGAAATTACACCGCAACAAAAGAGTTTCTTGGCTAGTGGCGTTGCGTGTGTGTATCCTTGAGCCCCACTACACTCTGTTTCACCTTATCATGTACCGCAGGAAAGGCTACAAGCGCGAGCTCCTTGTTCTAGGGCACGTCTGGGCGGCACAAGCTCTCGTGCGTTAAGAGCAGCTCCCAACGCTATGAGCTCGTGCTTCTAGCCTTCTCTGCGGTACAACATAAGGTGAAACGGAGTATAGTGCCAGTAAGCTGGTGTAAAGTGAAAAACATTCCAATTGAATATCGTTGCACCGCTCCTTTAAGCTGCGTCTGCAACCAAAGCTACATGCGCGAGCTTGCACGCACTCCTGGCTTTCAGACGTGCCTTTGTAGCGCGAGCGCTTGTTGTGCGGAAGAGTCCTTCAAGGCTGTGACCTCGTGCTCTAATGTTTGTTCAATTGGCTGCAGTCTCATGTTAAGATTTAACGGAGTACGGGAGTATTCACTGGCGGCCATAGCTGTGTGCGCGACTGCTGAGCACGTTCTGACGGCGAGCTTCCAGTTTTTTTTAAACGTGCATTCTACACCATCAAGATTTCCTGTCTTAGCCGGCTATTAATGCGTGTTCGTTCAGATATTGCGCTCTAAACATCGCCCTCAAATATGGCGTCACTGGACGCCATGTCCAGTGACAAGTACAGCCCTATGAACCATTTCTTTGCGAACACCACCCGGCTGTGCTCTAGTCTTTGGCGTCCCCGCGAACTTCGGTTTAATAAAAAAGAACGAACAAACCCCACATTTAAGCCTGGTTCACACATGTACACCGCATGGCAAGCGATGCAAGGGGTAGCTTCGCTGAGCAATCCATGAGTCACAGTTGTTGCGGTGTTTCGATCATTACGGTCGTTTCGATTGCATGCGAACGCAACCGTTGCAAATGCGTGAACCAGCCTTCACACCCCTGCTTGAAACGTCGGTGAAACATTGAACCAACAATACACCAATTTCACCAGTCAGTTTGGCTATCACTCTCAGAAACAATGGTGTATTCTTACACCCTTTGTCCTATATAATACACCCTAAAGCTTGAGTTCCACGCACAGCGCACTCACGTCGATCTGACAGTACTAACTTTCACGAGAGGCTTGATAGCCGTGTGGTGCAACTTATTAAAATAGTGAATGTACGTGTTAAAAATGGTGTATTCTGAAAAAGGTGATATCGGTCTGTTCTCCAAGCAAACGCCAAAAGAATCAAGAAGCGCGAGATATTTTCGAAATTTTTTTAATAATCCTTTAGACCAACTTAATAATCCTGTAGACCAAGACGTTAAATCATACGGCCTAAGGCCCTCACTAAATCTCCAACTTTGTTGTACGCGTAGCCTTTACGATTTCGAGCACTGGTGACATAAGCAAAATTGACGGGCTTGCAAAGGCGAAACAATGGCAAGTCGCTTGGGACGCAAGCAGCGGTTTATGTTTGTAAACAGGAAAAGGGTCTATACTTCGTCTCAGCTTAGCATGGACTATTGTTAGCCGCGGATACTAAACGTGCGAGCTATTTGCTTTGGATGAAGCCTCGGCGGCTGCACGATTGCTCGTGCACCGAGTTCTCCATTCAAGGCAGCCAAGTCTAGCCGCTTACTCTTGCACAGCCTTCGCGGTTAGTCCATGCTAAGGTGAGACGAAGTATAGATCGAACACGCTCGCGTCAGAAGAAAACCAAACACTCGGGATTATTTCAGCACTTTGGGGCAAATCATAGAGTTATTATAATGTACGCTAGAGATTCAACTGGCGCAAGTGTCTATGCGACTTCCGTGACGCAAATTGAAGCAGACAGCAACCAGTCTACTTTTGCGGTGCTCCTGTGCATTCCTATGGTAAAACGCGAGTGCATTTTGTCTCTTCGCCGAAAAATAACACGGAGCACTTTGGTTATTTGGGTCGTACCAAATATTATGTACCTTGATTAACACTGTAAAAGTGTAATTGCTTTAGTTGGCGCATTTTGCTTCATCAGTGAACGATGTTTAACTTCGCTACATTTCAGTCCCAAACGTGTGTTCCGCAGCAGGTGTGTAAAAACAAGCGACGATTCAAAGCAAAATTATAATCGAAAGGAATATAGAGTGTGTTCAAGGCTCGCCAGCATTCCGGTGACGCTTATATATTGATAATATGCCAGTCCTGTCACTATATATGAAAATGACTCCGTCGTGCATCATTTACGAGCTGTTAAAACATATTCGAAACGTAAAGAATAAAGTATGTGGGCTATGAAAGGTGTCTCTTCATATTGTTTTTTCTGCCGGGCAGCTTTTATCGGGCACTTGTTCTCAAAGATTTCGAGCGTGCGGGTGATATTTCGAACGTAGAAGAAGCAGCTTCGCTCAGAGCAGAAAGAATAAAGCGGTACTTACTTATTAAAATCAGAATAAATTACGTGGCCTTCAATATATTCCGATCGTACATGCATTGCGAGTTACTGATCCAGTGTTACTGCGTAGTTCTCGCCGTCTTTCTTGATTTTCCAGATGTTCTTCGTTCGTTTGGCACGTATATCCCCCATGCTGGAAATCGCCGACGCCGCGTTCGCGCTAACAGTGTCCGACAGTGCACATAAATACACGTAGGAAGCCGTTTTAGCACCGTTTTTAATGCGATGAATTTGAAAGAAAAACGCCGTAACTGACCAATTATTTCGTCGGCCTGACTGAGAAATGTTCCAACCTACGTAGTACGTACGAATTATTTGGGATATTTGCCCTTATGATCGAGCGCAGGGAGAAAATGCACTTACGTTTTCCCATAAAAATGCATTACCGGAAGTCAATTCTCGACTGGTTGCCGTCTGCTTCAATAGACCTATTGCTATATTACCCAAGCATCAAGGAGAATGCAGGGATTGGTGTTCCACGCGCCGCACGTGCTGGCCTCAGCAGTAGTAAATTTTCCAAAGCAAAAACCTAAAACAAATTGTATCTTGCACGCGCGTTCGTCAACGCTTTATTTTGGTTATTTACTTCGAATATTTATACGGGGAAGACGTGCGCGTGTGGCGCGTGGAACACCAATCCCTGCATTCTCCTTGATGCTTGGGTAATACAGCAAATGGTCTATTTGCGTCAGCACACTAGCGCCACTTGAACCTCTAGCGTACATTATAACAACTCTATGGGGCAAATGAGTCTGCTTTTCTTTCTCTCTTCTTTTCTGTCGCTCTCTCGCACTTTTTCACTTAGGAAGCCCGGAGCGCGCTCGCTTGATTAAGCAGAGAACCGCTAGAGTCTGAACACGTGATGGTTTTCCCCGCCTAGAATAAAACGGAGACACTCGAGGAAGAGGTTCGGCTGGCACTAATGCCCAATCAGTGAGGAGACGAGCGCTGTGTCAGCATTCGGCTGGCAGTCGGCCTATCGACGTTCGTTGTTGGCACCAGAACTGTATATGGTTGGCACCTTGGAGTTATTATAATGTACGCTATAGGTTAAAATGGCGCTAGTGTGCTGTTGCAAATAAGCAGACAACAACCAGTTGGAAATTGGCTTCCGGTAATGCATTTCTATGGGAAAAATTAAAGACGTTTACCTCTGTAATGCCAAATTAGAGCGCAACTCTTGAGGAGGAGGAGGGGACGGTACGGAGGAAAGGGTATGCCTTTCCTCCCCCTCCTACCCCTCCCCTCCTCCTCGCCTGCTGCTCTCCCATTTAGGGGAACCTTTTCGCTAAATTGGCCGCAAAATTTAGCAAAAATGTTTCTGCTAAATTTAGGGGGGAAATATTTCCCTAAATTTAGCGTAACATTTAGCTGCACTTTCCTGCTAAATTTAGCGTTGAAACTGAATTGGTGTTGAGGTCACGCTTTTAAAAATCGACAGCTCTAAATATGTAATACCCAAAAGCCACCGTTCAGAGCGCTTACATAACCCGATAGTGCTCGAACCCATTCACGCCCGTATAAATATATTTAAACAATCGTTTTTTGTGCAGGCTATAGATTTTTCGAAAAAACTTCCAGGTGCTGTTGTTGCTCTCCAGTTGATTTCTAATTTTCGAAAAATTTCTACGGTTGTTGTTTGAATAAAAAAAAATATATATGCATGCGTTTTTAGCACGCCTCTGTAAGCGGATTTGTAACACCGGCTTTTTTTGTGTACGTGCGCGATGTACAGAATGCAGTGTACATTCCTTGTTTTGTATTATCCACTCCTGCTTTGGCCCCTGTCAGGGCTGGCAGTATTGCGAAATAAAATAAATAAAAACATTTAAGATTCATCTAACAAAACATTTTGTGTTGATTTCCAAAGTGATCGAACTCGGAACCTTTTTACCCTAGAAGCACAAAAGCAATAAGCCTGCGCTTTTCACATTGGGCCTATTTCTCGGGTTTTCAAGAACTTTCTTAGCATTCGGAATTTGGGTTCTTTTGTTGTTTTATTTCACAACGTAAATTATAGTTATTTGCGGCACTGGGTCAATCCTGGGTAAAAATGTGTTTGGGGATGTTCCTATTCCGCTTAGAAATCGCCACGGTGCGCTGAGCCGAGGGTATTAAAAATATAAACCCCATTAATTATCTGTAACAGTAAGCGACCATCGTTTACTCAAACATCCAGAAACAGAGTTTCTAAATCTGCTAGAACGCCCTAAGCATGTGAAAAGACGATATCGCATTTCAAATCGTTTGCTTCCCCACAACAAATCGGCGGGGGACGTCCCCAACCGCATGCCCCTCTTTTTTTCTTTTTTTTTTTTTCACCACAAACTTTTCGGGGGGCCCTTCGCCCTTCCCCAGTTTCCTTCTCACCCCCTTCCCTCTCTCTCTCTATTCCTCCTCTCCTTTCTTCTTTCCTTCTCTCCACTCCTCCTCTCTCTCCTTCTTTCCTCCTCCTCCTCGAGCCTAGTGCGACGCCAGACGAATCAGTACCAACCAGGGTAAGCGGGGAAATTTTTCAGCTAAGGTTATCGGGGAAATTTCCCCGCTAAACTGGAAATTTCTTTATAATGCAACGCGTGCAGTAATGCCGCTGCCGCCGCCGCCGCCGCCGCCGCCGCCGCCGCCGCCGACGCAGACGCCGACGCCGCTCAACCCGGAGACGGGCGCCTTAATAATAATAATAATAATAATAATCTTTATTTCCATCAATCTTGATGGGGGAGCCCGAGGAAAAAAGCTGCGATATGCAGCTTGACTGGTCCTCGGAGCTGTGCTTTAAAAGCGAGTGCATTTTCTCCCTCCGCTTCATAAAAAGAGCAAATATCAGGAATAATTCGTCCGTGCTATACTTCGTCTCACCTTAGCATGGACTAACTGCGAAGGCTGTGCAAGCGCGAGCGGCTAGCTTCGACTGCCTTGACTCGAGCACTCGCTGCACGAGCGCTCATGCAGCCGCCTAGGCTTCATCGAAAGCAACTACCTCGCGCTTTTAGTACGCGCGGCTAACAATAGTCCATGCTAAGGAGAGACGAAGTATAGGAAGACTAAAACCTTCCTCAGTCAGACAAAAGATTAATTGTTCATTTATGGCGTTTTTATTTTAAATTCATGGCATTAAAAACAGTGCTGAAACGGCTTCGTATGTGCATTTATGTGCACTGTCGGACACTGTTAGCACGAACACGGTGTCGGCGCTTTCCAGCATGGTGGATATACGTGCCAAACGAACGAAGGACATGTGGAAAACCAAGAGACACGGCAAGAACTACGGAGTAACACTGGTTGAGTAACTCCTTGTATATTCAGACGATCAAAATTAATTGAAAGCCACGTAACATTGTCCTATTTGCAATAAATAAGTCCTGCTTGTTTCATTCTGCTCGTGAATATGTGTGAAGATGCTTATTGTTGTGGCTTCAAAACATCACCCGTACGATCGAAATATTTGAAAATGTCGAGAAGCCAGAAAACAGGTGCCCGATAAAAGCTGCCTGGCATAGGAAATACGTAATAAAAAGACACATTTCATAGCCGCTACTTTATTCTTTACATTGTTAATGTTTTAACCGCTCGTAAAGATACACGACCGGGTCATTTTCATACATGTGACGAAACTTGCATATTAGTAATGTATAATCAACACCGGAATGCTGGCGAACCTAGAAAACACTCTACATTCTTTTTTGAATTTTTATTTTGTTTAGAATCGACGCTCGTTTTTACAGACTTGCTTTGGTACCGAGGTTTGGTAATGAAATATAGCGAAGTTTAACATCGTTCACAGGTAAAGAAAAATGCTGTAAATAAAGCGATTACATTTTACAATGTTAATAAAGTTACGTACTATTCGGTACGACCCAAATAGTAAAAGTTATCTATGTTATGTTTTTGCGAAGGGACAAAATGCACGCTCCTTTTCCCATAGGAATCAACAGAAGCACCGAAAAAGTGGACTGGTTGCTGTCTGCTTCAATTTGCCCTCTGAAAGTCGTATAGACACTAGCGCCAGTTGAACCTCTTGCGTAGATTATAATAACTCCATGGTTGGCACCTAAGCAGATGTAGTTAGGTGCCAGTCATATAATGCACTTGTGTTAAAACACGATTTAAGTACCATTTTCAAGGAAAAGTGTGGTGGACAACCTTGGCCTAACATCAACTGGATCTGTGTTTTTCATCGTGTTATATCCATATACATACATATATGCCTATGGTTTTTTGTATGGTATTACGAGGTATGTGTCGTATGGCTGCATATGTTGCTTTAATATGATCTCGTAGACCTTGAAGTCTGACCGTGAAACAGCGCAGAACACTGCGGGGATACTTGTGATTTCATGTAAGGAGCGTGAACGAAACAACGAAATCTCTTCGCCAATGTTGAAAATTACCGAGTATGCTTTATTAAAAAAAATAGATATATTTTATATAATTGCAGGTTAGCAGCAGGTTGGATGTTTACAAAGCATGAACTAGGCAGTTTTATTTCATTTTAGTTACTTGTATTTATATCAACAGCTGATATGTTCAAGAACTTAAATTATACAGCGGTGCATGATACCAACTAAAGAGCGAAAGACCTTCGTAACAGGGCAGCATTGCTCATACGTATAATCAAGTGACTTTGTACCACAATCTATTGTATTTTCACGCTTGCCCCCTTCCAGTATAATTATTGAGAATTCAGACTTCTACAATTTTGTTTAGCGGAACACCCATCCTTATTGGTCTAATTTGCTTATCCCCAATTTATTTACTCGCATTGTTTGCTGCATCTATTCATGCTATAGACTATTGGATATATTTATATATTAATTCTTCAATCGCCTAGGTTCGCACTTGAAGTAAAAACCATGCATTGCCTTCTTCTGACTGATCTTTCGTGTTTTGTTTGGAGTTCCATTTCCATTCACTGATTGTATTTCTAAAAGATGGCGACTGTCCGTTTTCATGTCATTTGTATCGTGCTCGACGAACGTTAGATGAGAAGATAGCTGCCATAATCAGTAAGCTGGTGAAATACATTTGTTTCTTATCTTTTAATAATCCTTTGATGGGTTGTATTGCAATTGTAGCTTTAATGGAAGTCATTATGGACGGATAAATCAATTTAACACTTGGTGAAAAGGCAAATGTTTTTTTTTTATATTTTCATCGTTCTTTTTTCGCGTTTTTGTCATCTGATTTTAAAACTGGACGGAGAGAGGGGACCGAAAAATTTGGCCACATGAACATACTTTTATACTCCGCGACAACTTTTCTTGGCAATGCAGTGGAAGGTACAGGTACGCATTCCCTCTCCCATTTTGAGCGCTGAATAAAGCTGTGCGTGGGCTGCCTTCCTCTCCCCGGAAATGCCAGGAAACGTTGCCGCGTAGTATAGTGCAGAGCGACTGCTAGCACGGGGTCTTCAACGTGTACCATGCGGTAGGCGTGTCACACAACCCTACGCCGGCACGAGGCTCATCGAGAGCAAAACGGGTAGAGATTGGGGACTTGTCCTCTAACTTTCTGTTTGGGGTAAGATAATATGGCTTAAAAAAGTTTTTTTATGTCACCCTCAAGCATCGCGCATGGGTTACAAATAGTCAAAAGATCGCTGGTAAAAACACTCGTACGAGAGATTTAGTTATTACTCCTGTAAAAACATAAATAGGATCGTAAAAAAAAAAGTTTGTTATATATTATTTAACAAAACTGTGGTTTGAAATGGTAATTTAAAGGCCTGTTGACATATGCAGCACAGCGCTCCCTCGGCGCTACGTATTAGTCAGCGCTGTAGTAACGCTGACATTGCTGGTGTAGCGCTGACTTCCCACAATAGGGTATTCGCGAGAGCACTGATACGTACAATCCTCTATCAGCGCTAGGCCAACACTAAGCTATGGTCAAATCAGAGCTGTATCAGCTCTGTTACTAGTGTTGATTTGGCGCTCCGATGTATCTATGAACCGGCCTTAATCTCGATAAATACCTATTGATAGTAGTTCTAATAAATCTAGTCGACGACGTTGTGTTTTGTATCTACACACGCACTCACGTATATGGAGGAGTCGTTAAAGTCTCAGAAATGTCTATCAGTTCTCGTGCTTGCCTTGGTGCTGTCCCAAAAACTCCGTAAGCGAACTGTAAGAGCCAAACGTGCAGGCAATTAACGCCGACGCCGTCCATAACTCAATGAACAGGCACTTACCAAAGTCGCGAGACAGATTGCACGCAGCATAACGGTAGGTTTGCTGAGCGGTACGAAAACCAACTTCATATACTCTAGTTTGACCCCGCTGTGATGGGTCTGGCGTGAGAGGAGGGGCCTGCAGGCAGATGGCCTACTTTAATCTTTTAATTTCGCCATTAGTGCGTGAGTAGGCGAAGCACGTGTTGACTGTATATTTATTTATTATTTAACAATACTGCAGACACAGAGCGGGACGGAGCAGGAGGGATGCATCGATATAGAAAGCTGGATACATGAGTCTACCTATTTTTAGCGTAATTAATACAAAAGTGCGCTTTTCATACGCCTGTGGAGACAAAGTGAGAAATAGAAAAGGAAAGAGACATGGTATATGACACGTCACAGTCAAAGTAAAAAGACAACAAGAACAAAATAAAACCATAAAAACAACACTTGAATAAAAAAAAAAGCATAAGCAGAAGCGCACAAATTGAAGAAGTATTGGAAGCAAATAACAGTGGTGAGAAAAAAAAAATGAACTAAAAACTCAAGCATGGAAAGCAGATGTGCAGTGCTCAGCGAAACTAAATTGACCAGCGCAGCACGTGGGCTGGCTAGAGTAACTGGGTATGATTCGCTTGAGGAGCGTGTAAAATTATTGTAACATATACACCTAGCATATACAACTGCTCTAGCCTAGAGTAACCACATGGCTCCGCAATTTGGTTCATCTAGTAATTGCTATAGAGTCATTCTGCGCATGGCCACGCGTTTCCACACCTTTGCTCTAACCTTGCTTAAAATATAGGCTTCTATGATACTTATGGTTTACTACGACGTTTCCAATCTTCGCTCGAAATATAGACTTCTATGATGCCTAAAGTTTACCACGACTTCCTAATATTCAATACTATATTGCAAGTATCTCTCCCATGAAGACCTGCTGCAGGATATCGCGCTGACATTTCGCTTGGGGATATCGACAGTGCGAGCAGCTATCAAATTGACGCACTAGAGCCTTTAGCGTCGGCTTCAGCCTTTGTATATGCAGGTATGTGATTAGTGAACTGGTTCTAACCCATCACATATTTTGACCATGATGAGTTTAAACATATGAGTAATATTCAAGAGGAAATAAACAAGGAAACATGCTTTGTCACTTTAATTTCATGCATTATTTGTGTGCCTTTTTGTTTTGGGCAAGTGCCACATGTTCAGGCATGGGAAGCAATCGCTGACGGATTTTCCGCGCAGTGGAAACTCCTCAACTGCATGGGCGCAGTGTAATGCAAACACGTTACAATACAGCGACACAACACATCTGCATCTATATACTATCATTACCAGGTATACAACAGGAATATGCAGGGCGACATATTTAAAGACCTATAAACTTTATTGCAAACAGTGGATTTTTCAAGATGTATAGGACAATTAAAAATGCTCAAAGAAAAATCAATAAAGAAATCTTTATGCAATGTATCCTGAAATTTAAGAAAGCATTTTTTATATCAGTGAAGTATTCAGTGCCTCAGCGACTTGTATTTTTATGACGTACAGCTACTCTTTGTCAAATCTGTTACAATGAGAAAGTATACAACTTACATTTTACGACAAATTGCTTTTAAGGAACCTACTCTGTAGTCCTCATAGCCCCGCTGACAGCAACTACAGATTTCTGATGATCGATGGTAGCGCTTATGGGCGCTAAATCAATGGCGGTTTGTTGAAGTGGAGCGCCATGGGAGCCAACATGGAGCGTGTCCAGCTGAACCTGATGGGTCCACGCCCACTGCCTGGTACTCAAACACTGGGCATGCCCTTCTTCCTCGGGGACGACGCATTTCAGTTGCGGCCAGATTCATCAGGCCCTACTCTCTAAAATCTAATTTTTATGACAAGATCATTTTAATTACGGACTTCGTCGGGCAAGGTCTGTGCATCAAGTATTGTCACACAGTGCCCCACCATTTGTTGCAGTGCACTGAGACGAAGAACTGGTAGGGGCTCAGTCATTCACACCATTATAATTTTTTAGAAAGTATGAAGACACAAGCTGCGGTGCTTTTTTTCTCAGACATAGTGTAAATCACAGAGCAAGCACCCGCTCCAAGTTTATATATCTTGAAATAGTGGAGATCGGTAGTTGGAAGGTTTGAGCACAAACTTTTCAAAGGGGCTAACTATAGAGTGGGCTTCACTACTTTGGTAGGGTACGTTGTTGGGCTAGTTGGTTCATCTTAGTTGGTTCATCTTAGTTCTTGTCCTTGTCTTTTTTGCACTATTTATATGTTTCACTACTTTGCACTGGAGTACTTAGGGAAGCGGCTGACAAGGCGGAGCATTTCGGGTAACTAGATGGGCTCAAAAGCAAAGGTCTGTGCTTGATATGTATTTTTCTTATCTTTCAGACGTTTTGTAATTAAGTTGAGGGTGTGTGTGTCTTTTGTGACATCATTGAAAGACATTCGATTGGAAGTTGCAGTTTATTTCCGCAATCTGAAATAGGGTACAAAAAAATGAAAGCCGTTTACAACTCCCTGTAAGGCCGAATTAGAGCGCAGCTCTTGAGGAGGAGGATTGAAGGGTACTGAGGGGAGGGTATACCCCTCCCCCCCTCCTCACCTCGTCATCCTGCCTGCTACTTCTCCTCCCCTCCTCCCTCCTCCTCCTCCTCCCTTCCTCCTCGTTCACCTCCTACTCCTCCCCACATACTTCAACCTCCTTCCCTTGTGTCCTCCTCCCCTGTGACCCCCGTGACCTCAGGGGTCACATGACCTTAGGGGGGTCTCGTGACCTCGGGGGGGGTCAAGGGACCTCACAGTTACGCCGACGCCGACGGCGACGGCGTCGGCGTCGGAATCGGGCGCCTTCGAATCGGAATCGAACCAGAATCGGGCGCCTTATAGCTGCGCTCTAAAACAATTAGGGCAGTGCAGTGGCCTTTAAGCCCACTGAAGACATTTCTCATGAGGCCTACATTTCATTTTTGCTTGTTAGCGTTAAATACAGCACCAAAGTTGCTAGGCTTCCAGCTTTTAGATCTTCAAAAGCACGAAGACATTGAAACATTGGTTTATTTGCGTTTCTTTACAAATTAACTACTGGCGCTGCATTGAAAATGCTTTCGCGATCCTGTGCTCCCATTGGAGGCTTTTCGGGAGACCACTGGGAGAAGAGCCCGAGCAGGCACAGGTTATGGTGGCAGCTGCCTGTGTTCTTCACAATTTCTTGACCCGAGGGTACCGGTCAAGCAGAGCAGTTCTACTGCACTCGCGGCTATAGAGACCGCATACATGCAGATAGTGAGATCACTGCCGGAGGCTGGAGGAAGAACAAAGACTCACTAGGTTTGTTCAAGCTAAAGACCACACTTGCCAAGAACTATTTCGAGGTGGCCAAGTCCCCTCCTGCATTGAACGAGTGCTACTTCATGAGCCCACCCGGAGAAGTGCCCTCAGAGCACAAGTGCCAGGAGGTCAGCAAGGAGTACCGTGAGCAGGGCACCAGGCTCACTGAAGCATTTAGCACATTTCCTTCTTTATACATTTAAATTAAGTTTCATAACATTATTACAGATTTATTTTCTCAGGCAACATCCCTGGGTTTTGGCACACTCCTCAGCTGCACTATTCCTTCTTAATTTTAGAATATGTTTTCCATAGGAGTATTCCTCCTGCTGAGCAACCTCACTACATGCGTTAGAGTAATTTTTGCTCCAAGTGTTGTTGCTTATGCTAATTTTTGTATGTTACCTTGAAAACTACTTCTTCAGGCTATGACCAAGTTCTATGTCAAGTTTTCTGGAAGGGTGAGCATTTTTATCTTGTTAAATAACTATGAACACTTAACAAGAAAAAGCTCATTGCAGAAAAACATCTTCAGACTATGACCAAGTTCTATGTCAAGTTTTCTGGAAGGGTGAGCATTTTTATCTTGTTAAATAACTATGAACACTTAACAAGAAAAAGCTCATTGCAGAAAAACATTCGGCAGAAACTATGAGTGAAAGTACTTCTTGCTGCACAAAGGCGAATGATTATTAGTTGTTTAATAAATAATCAAAGCATTGCACTAAATTTGTTTTTGTTTATCAGAGGCCGAGGAGCACTTTGTGAAAAGACTAAGTACGCAGGTGAGCTGATGCTAGCTAATCGTGTATTTTAACACCTTAGACTCTGGTGCAGAAAAGGAAAACAACTTTTAGTCGTTAGTCTTCAGGGAACCGAATTTGGATTGCCAAACATTTTGAAGGTAGTGTTTTGAGGCTTCAAGACACCACCTTCAAGGCTTCATGACACCACCTAGTGTGAGGCTTCAAGACACCACCTTCCTGTGACACAACACAAAGGCAGTTTGTGTTGCGCTCTGCGACATGAAAACAGATAACAAAACATAACTGCACATAAAATTGTCGCCCAGGGAAGGATGGTTCATACACGTTCACTGCTGAATGACTAACACGAGTTCCAGAAATTATTAGACGTAAAGTTAGACATGACTTTTCCTTGACTTGTGACCACTAAGGAAGCGGTATGAATATGCACAGATTTTTATTCCTTGTGACCGAGCAAGCTCTACACGTTCGTATTACTGGAAGAAATACGCATACCTCACATAACGTTAAAAATTAGATATGAAAAACAGCCTCTTAAAAAATTTATTTCAGTGATAAATAAAAGATTAAAAAAATACAGTGAGAGCACATTCAACCTGGTGTATTTTTAGCATTTTCTTGCATTACCCGAGGCTGTCAAGAAACCTATAAAACAAACCGTGGAAGAGATAGAAAAGGGTGACGGGAGGACAAAATCTGAAACTAAGCTAAAAGAATATTCAGTAAACCTCTATTATATACATCCTACCCCCAAGGATGGCACTAATTTCATGTAAAAGGTTAATCCATTCACTCAGCTCGAAGCCAATGCCTGCTGTGAACCCAGAACACTGCGTCCCTGGCCCCTGGCCCTCATCTTTTCAGTGTTTGAAATGCTTTCGTTTCAAGAAAGAGGGACATGTCCAAGTGAAGGTCAGCGACGCATCTATTACGCGGAAGGCGTCTCGTCTATGTGAGCGTCTATGGGGGGAGGGAGGGGGGGGGGTGCTGGTGAGACGATGCAAACCGCGTTTGCTCGGAAAAGGAGAGACGGGTGCCGGTGCCGAATTCCTCAGGGTTCGCGGCAGGAATAGGCTTTGAGCTAAAAGAATGAACTGACGTTTTGTGTGCAAACAGTCGCATTCTTGGACAAGAATGTATATAAGTGAGGTTTATTGAATAAAATTTTAGCTGAGTTTGAGACTTTGTCTTCCCGTCATCCTTTTTGTTCTCTTCCATGGTTTGTTTCCTAGGTTTCTTGCCAGTCTCCTGCAGTTAAACAAAGCAAGATGCAGACATGTACAAATTACTTAAAAAAGGTAGTAGTTAAGTTACTGAGTATCGACGCCAAAAGTAATTAGAGTAAAGTAGAAATTACGCATTTGTAATAGTAATTGAGTAAACTACTAACTACTGTAAAAAGTAGCGAGTTACTTTGTAGTTACTTTCGAAGTTACTTTTTTATATTTTTGTGGTAGCAAAACGAACAGCAGTTTTGATTCGTGAAAAACCCTCCGAGCCTAAAATAAATGCAGTCATTTTATGGCTTGCGTTTTCACCCAAATAGTTTATTCGCTCGCAGAAACAGTTTTCCCCCTTTCCTCCTAAAGACGTCCCCAGCCAAGCTATAAAGACGTTCCACCGACGCGCTGGATGGAACGGCAGCGTTGAATTTGAGGAACAGGCTGTGCAGGGTCGGGTAAGCTAGTGTTGGCATCTTAGGTGTCCATAACGAAACATGCGAGGTGTGCCTCGGCTAGAGGGTCTTTTATAACAAACTCTCCTCCTTTTTTATTTTTTCTTCGGCAAGTTGAGATTGTTATGACTGGCCCCTCTTTATTCCCACGACGTTCGGAGAGTACGCTAAGCGAGTGTACCTGACAGTCAAGGGATCAAATCTCGCGCCACAACGATGAGATCATCCGGACGACTGCGCGTCTTGTTGCGGTGCACGTGCTACGCTAGTGAAGAAAAAAAAATTGATTTGGTTTAACAGAAGATGAAACGAAGTATACTTCGCCGCTGACGCTGGGTCCAACAGAAGAATCTCCCAAGGGTGACTCGCAATCCTCGCCGGCGACTACAATATCCTGACGCGCCTGACACGCCTGACAAGTAAATCTTTTTCAACAAAGAGGAGGTCTGCCTAGCGTGGAAGGTCGGAAGGACAGAAGGACGCGAAGGATTACGTGAACAAGCATCGTCGCTCGTATACAGTTGCATCTGGAAGCGGGAACGTGCTCCCATGAACGGATTATCCGTGTCTGCGTTTGTGCGCGGGGGAGTCCGGCTTTGCAAGGGAGTATGCGCTGACGACGAGGCGACCATGGGAACAGGCGCCCAGCTGCGAGGTCATTTCAGTGGCGCCTCCCGTAGAATCCCCAAACCGCTTGAGGCAGAACTCACTATAGGCAGACAACATGAAAACAGCAACAACCCTCGGAGTGTCCCCGTCTTTCACGGTTGCAGCTGGAGGCGCGGCGCCTGCGTGCATTACCGGATTAGGTCAATACCTGACCAAGGCATGTTAAGCATCTCTTCCTGCGTTCGTGCGCGCCGGTGTTATGTTTTGGCTGCTCGTCTCCACCTTGGCCCAAAATTAGCACTAGAATTCGAAAGTAGTTAGTAATTTGAGTAGAAGTTACCTGAAAAACGTAGTTAAATTAAACTACTAATTACCCAAATAAAGCTGTAATTGAAAGTTACCAAGTTACTCGGAAATGTAGTTAAACTACAGTAGTTTGAGTAGAGTAATTGAACTACGTACAAGTCTGCCAAGATGCAACATTCAATAAGGCTTTGCATGCGTTTTTAGATATTTTTTTAAATTTTGGAACCACTACACTTTGTGGATACCATAGATAATGATTGGGCATCCCTAAAGAGACAATAAAGTGGCTATACTCGTATGAAAGCTCATTTAGCTGAGGTCCTACAAAACTGAGGGGATTTCAACCAAGCTGTAGGTGCTTGTGACTTGCCACAAATGGGCCCTGTCTTTGGTCACAAGCTGTGGTGGAATCTCTGTTGACTGTCTTTTTTTATATTTTAGAAAGTGATCAGAATAATCGGTTATTCTTAATTTAATTTATGGTTCGCTTTTCCGAGCTTACCAAGTACTGCCCAATAGGCCGTTGAAGGTTTTGGGGGTATTACTTTAGCTTTCCGTTTCGTTGCAGATTTGTTTTTGTTTTTGTTTTGTGGGGAGCCCACCAGAGTTGGTCACACTAGCCAAGAAAGTTGCATACAGGACAGTGGAGGCGGAACTACCAAGGTGCATCTCTGAGTGTGTAGATATCCTTCAGAGGCTCTGCACAAAAGGGAACCATCGCGAGATTATATACCCTTGGTAGAATTTATGGTCTCTAATGAACTACGTGTCCTGCGATCTGATAAGGAAGGACAATTTGTAGTGTTACCAGATGGACTGCACAATGAAAGAGCCAGGGCAGATATAAAGAAAAATTTCAACCCAGTGGAAGTCGCCCTGAAGAAAACTCGAGATAAAGCGAAAAAGCTGAGTGAGTGGCGAGCGTCAACCCAGTTTGCCGCAAGGGTTAGGAAAGCGGAGCGCTTAGATCTTAAGATCTCCCTGAGCGTAAAGACACATAAAGAGGATTGTTCATTTAGAGCCATTGTCACAAAAAAGGGATCGTGGCAAAAGCAAGTTGCTTCCGATTTCCAAAAACAACTGTCCGCTTTAAGTATTAAGGACCAATTTCTGGTTTCCAACTCCGGGTGATAGTGAAATATCTCCAGTTAGGGGTCCTGAGGAGGGAACTGCATTCAGTATTGATATGGAAAATGTATTTTACTCATTACCACATAACCAGCCACTGACCTCGGTGGTGAGCTGTATAGAAGGGAAGGGAGAGCTCGCTTTCCGAAATTTCAGAGGGGTGCCCATTGATAACTTTATGAAGCAGTTGCAGTTCTAAATGATGCCTATGATTGTTGGGGGGTGAGATAGGTGCTATCTCCAGAAGGTAGGAGTATGTATCGGTTCCTGCGTCGCTCCAGTCCTTAGTGACATCTACCCGGAGCAGTGGCTGTGCCATAGAAAGTGCGTTTGGAAGCAAAAAAGGTAACAAGGTCGTCTGCTATGTTGATGACGTCCTTGTAATTCTTGATGATGGCGGACGTATGAACATACAAACGGCAGATATTAGGGGGACCTTTGCTGAATACGGAGGGAGCCTTAGGTTCACCTCTGAGGTACCCAAAGAAAGGGTACTAGTTCCTGGACACTTTGCTCCACCTGGGTTATACCATGTTTTTTGGTCGTACTGCCCACGATCCAAGAAAGACATTCTAGACTATGGCTCTGCCCACTCAAAAGTCATCAAGAGGGGCATCGCTCTAACGTGTCTGGGCTCTGCACTAAAAACGTCCTGCCTTCATACTATAGCAGCCATTTTCAGTAAGCAAGTCGAGAGGCTAAGGAAAGCCGGCTATTCATCAGCCCTATTGGCTGATGTGGCAAACGCTCTGGTGAAGAAAGCAAAAGGCTTCCAGACCAACAAGACCAGTGGCGAGAAAACAAGGTCAGTGGTCATACCGTACCTGCACAGCAGGGCTGGGCAGTGTCGTGATACAAATGTAGTGTGATAGTATCTTAGAAATACTTTCAAGTGTCTGTATCTCTGTATCAAGATACATTTGAAAAATGTATTTGTATCTCAGTAGTGAAATACATTTACGATGTATCGCTTGTATCGCGATACATTGCCAGACTTGTATATCTTGTTACATTTGTTGCCCGTTTTAAAATAAATTTAAAGCAATAAAAACATCTGTTTGGTGCGAGTTGCTTCGTAAGTTATCATATAAACATGCCCTATAGCACGACCCATCGCAGTCACCGACATTAGAAAAAGAAAGCTGTCGTTTAAAGGAGGTTACTTGCAAGAGTAACAAAATCAGCACCTCTTTCAAATTTAGCAGAGATAACACTTTAAAGGCGGTGAGTGGAAAAACAGTACGGCTTTGTTGTCCAATCTTCCCACACTGTAGGTGACCCAGAAGCATATAATACGACAGTATGAGATGCGCCCTTACGGCAAAACAGGGATTATTTCGGGCAGACGCCTTTTGTCAAGCATGGCATGCAGTCTTTGCCGTTTTGTAACTATGTGGTTCAACGGGGGCGACATGTTTTTTGAGGCATTAATTATAAAGAAGAGTTCGAGGTAAAGAGAACAGCATAAAATGGCACAAAAAAAAACAGCACAAGCATAAATCGCCACTCTTATTCGCCCCAAACTACACCCTTCCCACGTATCGCAGTTCGGGAACAAATGTATTTCTTTCAGTATCTGCATCTGTATTCCGTAATACTGTTTCGCCTTTTTGCAGAAGTATCTCAAAGATATCTCGTTGCGTAAAGGACAATTGTATGTCAGTACCTGTATTTTGTGCCTTAAAACACATGTATTTTATTATTTGTATCGCCGAACTCATTTTGGAGTGTCTCTGCCCAGCCCTAGCTGCTCCTCATGATGTCCCATAATTAAATAGAAACGTTGCAGGTTAGTATGGAGTCAGAGTAGTTTATTCAACACTGCACAAATTAGTGAAATCGGCCCTAGAGTGAATGTGCGTGCTCAAGGTACTACAAGACACAACTGCACCATGAAGCATGCAAATAAATTTTCTCCAGGCACTTCGGGCGTAGTTTATAAGATAACGTTTTCGTGTGGCAAGAGCTATATAGGTCAAACGGGCAGATACATCAGTGACCAACACCGTGACCATGGTTACTCCTTGAAGGCTATTGTGGGCTGACATCTACCAATCCATTGTAGGGGATGCACATGCAGACCGTTATTCGGCGAGACAAGCAGCTTGGGGAGGAACAACGACCAATTTATCCGCGAGGTACTGGAGGCCTTCAACATCCTCTGTGAGGACAGGAACTGTATTAGTGTAGAATCCGGGACGCTGTCAAATAAGGAAAGAGAATTCGTTCTACAGACAATGAAGACCCCACACGAGACTGGATGAACGAGCCAATCTCATTCACGGAGCTGGTTGTAGATTCACGTAGTCCACGGTAGATCATTCCGCCTTCTTCTTTCTCTTTTTTTTTTACTGTCAGTAAGCATAGTTATGATTGGCGCTCTATTTTGTCCTGTTATTCTCTGTACTTTGTGCACTAAAAACCTCAATATGTAATTGCTTCAACCACCAAACGAGAACCCTGCGGCAAGCAGTGTTGGGCAGTAGCGCGATACAAATTTATCGCGATAGTATTGCAGAAATATATTATATATTTATATTTCTCTATCGCGATGCAATTTTTCAAATGTATCTTGTATTTCTGTATTGAAACCCATTTTCGTGTGTATTCTTGGTATCGCGATACTATTAGGGCAGATTTATTATGTTACAATTTTTAGATAATTGGTGACCTCCACACAGTTTCGTCAGGACAAGTTAGTGTCTGACGGCAAATGACACCCTTATTTATTGTGCACAAGCTAAGAAATATATTTCCACACTTTAGGTGGACGACTATTTTAGTCAATTTCAAAAGTTGAAGGCGCGGTCGGCGCGCCCAAGATATAAAAGGATAAGGGTTTCTCGAACTTCATTACACGGTGACGTTTTAAGATCCTTGCTGAAAGATGCGTCCGGATTGTGCATAGTCACAGTGACTTGTCGAGGTTATTTGGGAGTACAGAAAAGTGATTTAGATGCCCCTGGGATTTTGTCCGAGAAAATAAGGGATGCCGAAATGAAACCGCGCTCGAGTCGTGGTGGAAACTCTCTTGCTTCCCTTACGACTTCCCAAAATACAAGATGTTATTTCTACGGTAGATTTGATTCTAGCTTAATTCAGGCTCTAGCATGTAGTGAAAGCTCGCTTGGTAGTTTAAAACCAAAATTTTGTATTCTAGTGCATCTTTTTGTTTTCTTCGTATGCTCTAAGGGTGCTCCAAATCATCTAAAATGACGTTTTTATAACATATTTCAGTGTCTGTGTTCCAGCCCCGCCATAATGTATTCCAGTTGATGTATTTCCAAATACTTTTCTATTTCTCAAAGGCATTTCTGATATGTATCGTGACACACTTTTATAAATGTATTTCAGTGTCAGCATTTTAGCAGTTTTTGCCACGTATGACAGTATTTGTATTTCCAAATACTTTTGAGAGTATTTCTCCCAAACCCTGGTGGCAAACAAACAATTATTTATAGCATTTTTATAGAAGGTTCATTCATAACACGTAGGAGGACATGCACATACTTTATATATATTTGTCGTCCTATAAAAAAACAAAAACAACAACAGCAGCAACAACAACAACAGCAACAACAACAACAACAACAACATTATTTCTGTGTCAAAGACGTTCTAGCGGTGATAGCTATTTTTTCCGCTGAAACATAGATTGCATTTACTCACTTCAGTATATTTGGCATAAGGGATTGTTGTTATGAGGATATTAAAACGCAAAATATGTTCCAACATATTATAAGGAATTCCATATATGTTTAAATGCAATTTTGTCTTTACCGTAAAACTATTTTTAGGAGGAAACATGCTCGTGCAGATTTTGTTTTGTGTCCACAATTTGCGAACAGTTACAAACTTCATACGAACAATTGTATTATAATTTATTAAGGTGGAAGTAACTGCAAGATATTTATACTTAGAGCCAGTAATGATGATGTACCAATAATATTAATAACATTAATAATACATTGCTACAGACATAGGGTCTATTTAAGAAAACGGGCGCATCAAAGCCAATAAGAATCTTGCGTGATGCCACCCTGCAATTAAAAGTCGAGCGTGGCGTAGCATAGTCATTCTAAACCCCAAAATAGAAACATAGATATATAATTATTAAGAAAAATATCTCCGATCTTATGTAAACGAATATACACATTAACACGAATCAGAGTGTTGAGTTCCAAATATCCAAAACAAAAAGCGTACAAAATAACAAAAAAAAACACAGCTTCTTATCAGAGGACGCAGAACGCTACTCAAACACAAATACGTTACACATTGTCTAAAAAGCAAGTGTTCTAAAAAAAATCTAGCCACCTTTTGAAAAAAAAAATATTAATATATATTAAAAAGAAGTTTAACCGAAGGCACTATTCAGTAAGTAATACGTTTAAGCATTTATCTATTTATTCGGAGCGAAGTAAAAGTTAGAAGCTCATGTAGTTGAGAAAATATATGAGGAACACAATAAGCGAGCGGGCTTTCATTGTATCTCGTACGAGTTTTTAAATGGCTGCACGTGATGAAGCGCACGACTATATGACTTTGTAAGTTTGACTTCAGTGCTTCAAACGTAGCGTAGCACGACTGAACTAGCGTAAAGCGTTTGGAAGTTAAGAAGTTCAAGTAGTTTGAAAAAGTTGGCGTCATCAGGTGAAGGGAGTTTGAACGAAAGGTTTGTAATGGTAGCTTTTACGATAGGAATCAATTTCTGCCTTTTAGATAAAAAAATTATGATTTGCAACCGAAAAATATGATTCTGGGTGGAATGCAAGGCTGGGCAGAAAGTTCCGAACCCGTACGCAAGTGTGCCTGCCAACCTGCCACCCAGGCCTTGTTTTAGAGGTGGCATTGACCTATCCCCCTGGACTCAAAATCCCTTTGATGGGATCTCCGTCTGTCCTGTCGCCAACATAGGTTGTGTTCCCAGCGACAGTGCCTTCACGATATCACACACCAACAAAAAAAGCGAAATAGAGCGAAACTTACATTCTTGTGACTGTCGAGAACACTTAATATGCACTGAGGCTGGTGCAGTTTCCAGCTGGTGTAGTACGAGCTTTGTACCCTGTATATCTAAAACAATTAATTATATTCCTCGTTTTATTTGTAATTTTTCGCAATCCATCTGTACATCATACAGTGTCTCTGATATTAAGTTGAACATAGTTTTTTTTAGAAATGGGTGAGAGCTGTCTTGTGCACGTTACTCAAAAAAAAAAAATCAATTACAGTTACAGTTACTCTCGTTTAAAAGGTATTCAATTATATTACTTGATTAGTTGAGAACCAAAGTAATCGGCCGTTCCATGAACGACATATTTCTTGGCGGTTTGAATACTGATCATTTGTACTGTCCATTATTGGATTAAAATGACCAAATTAAAAACTACACATCTTGACTGAATTCACCAATTTTGGTAAACCTTCTATGTGTCGGAAACCTAATTCGAGTATTCCTCAGTAGGAAACTTGTACAAACGAATGACGCCAATAGTGAGAGGAGGGAGAAATAGTAATTATTAAAAGTATTTTAGTACTTCCGAAAGTAATCAGATAGTTCTTGCAATTGCTTCCTAATAAATTTCTACAAAAGTCTACAAAAATACTTTACAGTTTATTTGATTACAAGTAAGTTGATTTCTTGCAATGAATTCCTTACTAGTCTAGGGGGGAGTTACGCAGGTGCCGACTTTACCATGTATTAATCAGGCTCGGCAGACATTAGGTTAGGGTAAAACAGTGCAGTTTTCGCGCTGATGATTATTGTCGACATGTGGAAGCTTGATAGCTCTTTTTATTATGAAAATTTAGGACACGCGCTTCGTTATAGTATTCCAGAGGGGAAGTGCAGATGTTTCCCCTGTTTTCATTTCTACTTTCCATTTTATTGTAGCTTATAGTACGGCAGGCTCGCATATGTTGGACAAAGAAATCATATACAATGAACGCTAATTCGCTTACCTCTTTATAATATACGTTTTTTGGGGTGATTGCCCTTTTACAAGTTGTTATATTCGAAGCGATTAGATTGAGTTCACAGGTTCCATGAACCCAAATTTGCCATACAACACACACACAAAAACAAAAACGTATCCATATACCGCGCGTGTAAAACTGCACAGAAGAGAATTCTAGTTTATAATGAGGGTGTTTTCCGCGTTTGGTAATAATAAATCGTTCATTGTTTCAAGGAAATTTACAACCTTATTTTGGAAATGTACATAGTCTGTTGTTATGTTGATTTTGTTTTTCTAAGACTCCGTAATTGCAGATTTTGTTGAAAAATCATGCGAAATTCCGGAAGCAATAATAAAGTAATTCGCTCCTTTCAGCTCGGTTAGGACAAGTTTAGTTCAAGATTAAATTTTGAATTTAATCCTCCCACCCATTTACAAATTGTTCCAGAACGAAATGATCTAGAAAAAATGGGTCCGAAGGGAACCCCGGCAAAAAGGTCCCATGCACATGAACTTCGCCTACACTTTGAATGCTCTTCATTGGTTTAACCAAATATATCCAATCAGGGCGTTAGCATATTTATTATGATAATATATTGCCAAGTGGGTGACGTAGGTAGATAAAATGAAAACGTAGAGCTGAAAGAAACAAGAGAAAAGGGACCTTCTCTTGACTCCGTTGATATTTAATGAAGCGTTCCAATTAATCATCCGCAAATTAAACCATACTTTATAGTGTAAATGCGGTGGTAAAGATATGACATCTCCACGCCGAGATTTGTGCAGCTGTCATGTACCACACAGTAAATATGCTTTGTCTATCGGTGCACTAATTATTTCACCGGCTGTTGAGAACAGGTGAGAGAGGGATTGACCTGCATGAAGATGAAATTCTACACAACCGCTGAAATGGCACAGTGATGTTTGGTAAGATAGGAATCTACCGGTCACAGCTGAAGCAGTGTTCCTTAGGCACAAAGAACATACTACATGGGATATATGGAAGTCTACATTCTAGGAACCATTCAACCATCCGACTGGTCTAAAACTTGAGGCTAAGAACAAAATGGAATCCCGAGGTTCCACACAGACAGAATAGTTCATCTCCTACCTCGAAAATGTTTTTCTCGTTTGCGAAAGGCAAACTAATATGCGTGATGATGGCCACATAACTCATATCATAAAAGAGATTGCGTACGATGCTTGTAAAGTGCGGGCTGTCAAAAATGTCAAACGCTACATCAAGTTCTCAATGCCTGTCGTCGCTTCAAAGGCGCAATTGCGTGCCGCCGGTTTGTCCCCTTTTTTGTTCCACTGCCGAATATTTTCTTTTCGTAATCTGGTTAGAACACTACAATCACTTCACAGAAAGCTACAAGTGTCCCCCGAACTGGAGGTCATAATGCTGCGTAATACAAACTAACGTCCCAAGAGGCTTGCAAAAATGCTATCTCACTTTCCATAGCGACCAGGCAAGAGTTTAATAAATTTGGCATTTTCCCATCTCGGCCCCACCAGCTATACCAACGCCCGACACTCAAGCGTCTGTTTTTATCATCCCTAGTAACTATCTTCCACTAAATTAAACGGGCTTCTGCCCACTCGGGTCGTGAAGCCGCAGCGTGACGAACGCCATACGCCGAGCCCTCCTGGCTCCACAGCGTTGGAACATGAGACCTCGCCCGGTACTGGCGCTGCAACATCACGCAACACGACTTCCGATCAACAGCATTCGTCGGCAGTATTTTGAATGCTTTAATTACTTTTTGATCCAAACACGCACGCTCGAAGATAAAACTTCCACTGGTTTCGCCGATCTCCATCTCCCCACGGACACTGCTTATCATCGCCAGTCGTACTCGCAAGTCTCCCGCTGCTACACGTCGCTGCCATTTGTCCCTCCGCGGTCGGAAACCTAAACGCTGGAGCATCAAGGGGTGAACTCGCGTAAACAGTTTTCCACATCAAACTCTCTGCAGCATGTATCAACACAAAATGGACTACAAATTAACATATACGGCATTTAGCCGATAAGCTTAGTCGACACGGTAGCAGCTATTTTGAGGGAATATCATAGAGCCGTCTGAAGAAGGCTTGAGTTAAACCCCTTTTCTTTTCTCTTCAAACCTCTGCGTGGTGCAAATAGTAGAGTGACCTCAGCCCTAGCAATATACGGCACAGCACCGTTTTTGTTAACTTCCAGTGAATGTGTGTGTGGCTTCGATGTGTGGTTGTAATAAGAACTGACCTTGTAAGTACAACCACAATATTTACTTGATTTACTTGATAGTATGCAGGATATTTAACATTATTTCTAGGCTCATTTGCACATCTTCCAATTATGAGCAAACATGACCGAGGCTCTTCGAACAGCAGTCATGTACCCAAGTGATTGTTGTACTAATGTTACATGAGCGCTCTCAATTGTCACTGAGCCAACGCCAGTTCACTCAATCGCGATCGAGTGGAGTTACGTGGCGACGTTAACTGCCATTGCGCGGCTAACGACAGTACACCGTAAACGAAAGGTTACCCAGATGGGAGTTCTAAAGGCTAAGATGCCGATTAAACTTCCAAGCCTAAAGCATTTACTCCCGCACATGGCAGTAAATAAACCAGAAACTACCATTTTACTCCGGCCGGTAAGTGACGAAGCATAAACGGGACATCACATGATTTTAGTCTCATTTAGTCTCAGCAGTGATTGCCAGAGCGCTCGGTCACACGTCCGAATGGTTCGAAATTCCGGCAAAAATTTTCCACAGAGCGGGCCCGCTCCCTTGATCTCTGCCGGCGACCACAGCGTGAACAGCTCGGTACTGCTACGCTCAAACAGGAGAGCAGATAGACAAAACCGGGGGTTATTCTTGAACCGGCTCATCACACCGCGATGGGGCGGGAACAGGTCGGAATACCGCTGCACTCAAACAGAAGAGCGGATAGACCAAATCGGTGAGCACTCTGGTCATTCAGCTGAGCAATATGAGCGAACAAGGTTTCTGTATGGCTGAATGTGAGTATCTAACCCTTTACATTCATAGGCTTCAAAGCCGTTTTTGTATTTCTGTAGAGGCGCGATATTTGCTGCTCTCAGCCTAATATGTTCATACTTTGTCATCCAGACACAAGTGAATATTTAATATGCGGTCGGAGAAGAAGTCGTATCGAAAACCACCTACTGTTTCAACTGAAATTACCGATATTTGTATTTCTGGCTGTACTTGACAGTGAGAACTTGCTTTTGATCAGAACTCTTCAGGTCAGACATTTTATTCACATTGAAGCGAAGGTACCTGCCGTTTTATTGCCGTCTTACTCAAGCATGGCTCCAACTGCCCATGGCTGCAATGACGGGAAGGATGTTATTCTCATCGATTGCATTTTTTTACCGACTGCTATTGCTTCCACCATCAGGCGGGAACCCTGCAATACACATGTCATTACACGTAGAACATTATTTTAGACAAGCTTCATTATCAACACGTAGGTTGGTATGCACAGACTCTAAATATTGTTATCACATTAAGAAAATTCTTAATTAGCTATATATTCTGCTAAAACACTTAATGCTATTTCACGCTTAAACGTTTTTGCATCGTAAAGCACAATGTATGTTCCTACACCTCATTTAGGTGCCTAGCTACTGAAAAAAGGTAAAAAGAAACGATGTCCTTGCTGAAAGAATATTTTCGACAGGGTTTATACTCGTGAAAGTCTAAGAAAAGTCTACACTTGGCGAAGACTTATAATCTGTTCATAGTGACTATGTTATCTTGAATTGGTAATAAATTGTCTGGAAGACATTAATACAGTTATACATTACGATGTTTTAAGTTTTTGAAGACAGAGAGGGAATAACTTCGAATAAGATCATTTTAATTATATTTGAAGACAACTTTTATTGGCAGTGCTGTCAAAGGTACGGGCACGCGTGCGGAGTGCCCTCTCCTATTTTGAGCACTGATTCAACCTCTACACGCACACTCCTGCACACCTAACAAATGCAAAAAAATGAAATAAAAAAATATCCCGACGGTATTAAAAAAAAAGCTTTGACAGTAAAACAAATAATTATTTTTAACGTTTTAATAATCTATTTTACAAGATTCGCAACAACGAGGAAGGAGGGGGTGATACGTCCCTACGGTTTGACTGAGGCAGTATGAAGGTATCAGCGTAATTAGGCTATATACGGCGTGCTTATTAGTTTGGGGTTCTAGAAGTAAAACAAATTTAGAAAGGCCTATTATCATAAAAAAGGCAGTACCGCTGGATCGAAAATCTTAATCACGTAGATCATACTGTTCTGTATTTTCTAGAACACAATTTACTTAACATAAGGAAATTGTTTCATCTAAAACTTTCAATTTATATACGAAATGACCTAATCAGGAACCAAACCTCTTTTTTTTAGATATACCTTCGGAGTAATACTGACTAATATTTGAGGCATGAATACTATCGAATACCGCCTACGGGAATTAGAAATTATCATATTTAATACCTCATTTCTTAAAAAAAAATATTCAGATATTATGTAAATAATTGAAAATAGTTAAAAAAAAACATGTCAAAATATATTCTGTCGTGTCCACAATAATGAATATAGTTTAAAATTGCTTACTACATACAGCATTGTGTTTAGGATTGTCAATGTATGTATAGTGCTTTTCTTCAATGTAGCACTGTCTCAATATGATATGTTTTGTGTGAATGTTATAATAATAATAATATTGTGCAGTTGCCCATGTTTATATATAATTATTAGTTTCGTTTTTTTTTTTACTGCTGGCTGCGGCAATGTCAAAATAAAGAACAAACAAACAAACTTGAAAAGTACGGCAGCACATACAAAAATAAAATCTGGAAAGGTTAAGACAAGTTGAACTTACTTCCGGTATGTATTTCACTATTACTACCGATCGCGCGGGGTAGTTGTCCTTAAAACCTGAAACCAAGAAAATAGATTTTTTTAAACATTTTCACGATTATTTATTGTGTTAGAGCCTAATAAGGACAAGAGGAAGAACTTACTCTCTGAGTAGACCTCGTTCATCTCTTTGTAGTCGTTCATGTCGGCAAGAAACACCGTTACCTTTACCACTGATAGACCGGAAAGAAAATTAAGTATTATTATTTTCACTTTTCATGTCAGTGTTTGGAAAACTTTATATGTACCTGCCCTTCAGTAGTTCGTAATTGAGAACTGGTGGTTGTTATAGAGATATAAAGCAAATTATTTCAAGTTATAAACCTCTTTCATTCCCTTACTGGGATGTATTATTATCAAAATCTCGTGTTTCAGGCACGAATAGTATTGCTATGATCGACGAAGTTTTAATCATACCGCACTGGTTGTTTGATTTTACGCCACAGTAAGGGAGTACAACTGAAATTGTTGAGAAGTTTACACGAAAAAGCAACGATATAAATAAACTAAACCGCCCAAAAACCTCAGTCTTTTCGTAGAGGTTCGTCTTTTTTACTTCGAAATCATAAGGGAGTTTAGGACACCTATTATTCGCGTCTCCAGCTCGGCGCGCGCCCTCCCGCGGCAGGAACGGGAAGCGCTCTAGTGAGGGTCCCCCGACTCTCCTGTTCAGCGGGCACGGCGGAACTGCGCGCGATCATGGCTCGCGAAATGTCCTTTCCGAATGCAAACAACACTCTTCACTGTCCCAACGTAGTGCTGCAGCCGGTATGGGATTGTACCTTACTGGAGAGTTTCAGTATTGCGCATAGAAGCAAACGAAAGCGGTGTGCGTTTGCGTTCGAGTTGCGCGCCCCACGTTGTGCTTTCGCCTTATCGCCATGCGGTATCCAAGACCACAATTTTCGCCTCCGCGCACGCGCAGTGTGGAACACGCAAAGCTAGCGCAAACACACAGCACTTGCGTTCGATCGTATACGCAATACTTAAACTCACTACTGTTTCAGCGGCTTCCAACTCCCACGAAACGCGCTGCAGTGAGCAGACGTGAAAGCAGGTAGGCGTTCCTTCGAACTGGAAAGGCTGAGATTGGCAAAACGACGGAGCGTAAAAATGAAAGCAACTAAATGTTATAAAAAATTAGTAATTAAAAGAAATGTTTTTTTTTTTTTTTTTTACTTTTGGGCATTTGGTTTGGAAGGATATTGGCAGGGATTTTGGACGTTTTGCCGATGTCAAAAGTCGTGACTTTGATGTAATTTTACATGGATTTCTCACATCAGCTAGAATGTTTTCATTGACTTTTTACTCTCTTTTATTACTTGGTAATTAAAATGCTGCAATTGGCACCAGTGATGATAATGAGCACACTTTTGATTGTCATATTTGTTCGCGTGTTTGAAATTAGATCATAAGCAACAAATTATAAGAGCTTGAAAAGTTACGTATTAAAATATCTGAATTTTGATATTATTATTATTGTGAATACAAATCGCGTCAATGTATGCCCCCAATTAACGCCAAGATCACAAAAATACACCATTTAAACATAATAGTCTTTACAGAAAGGTATAATTTTGTTTTCATTTTAGCATATGAAAAACTCGGATATCGTTATCTAGATAGACAAACAGTCAAACACTGGATGTAAAATAAAGTTTTAAGCGTCACGCGTTGCTATAAAAAAACTCACAAACACTTCAGCTGTCTGACTCGGATTGAGTCTTCGGGTTGTTGCAGTGAGAACAGCGTTTATTAATTTATACGTTTTGTGAACATATCGTAAAAATTGGAATTATTCTATTATCTTGTGCTGGGAATAATGTTAAACCAATTAATCATCTAAATACCCAAACACCCATTAAAAGGCCCGCAGTTCATTATTTCCCATGACAATTATCTGAGCGAGAAAATTCAGCGAGAACGCACAAATATCAGCGCTGATTTTTTCAACAACTACAACTACAAATATCAGCCTGGATCGAACATGTATGTCACAAAATAAAGTTTCCGGGAACAACTTCTCTAACTAAATAATTACGATGTGAGACACATCTTGAGTTATGAAAGAATCCGAAATTAAGACCTATATCGAGAAATTAAATCCAAAATAGAAGTTAGTTTCGGTTTCGCTCCAGAATTAAAACGCGCATACTTTGGTAAATAGTACGCTAAACACCGTTCTTGTTTTCAAGATAAAGAGGTGACCTGCGCTCATAACACCCTAGCTTCCTCGTATTACCATAATAATTTGTGTCGCTCAGTGAAGCCAGCACACTAGACAGGCTCAACAGAGGCATGCATCTCCGACCCTCACTATAACCGCCATTTTGGAAAATGAGTGGTGCCACGTATAGTTAGTTGGAGTCGCGAATATTCACTAAGCAGTAACTTTAAACAAACTATATATCTTTGGAAATGATAGCACCAAAACAGTCAAAGGGTTTGAGGTCACATGGATGGTTGAGGCGAGGAACATTACCGATCCCATCTACTTTACTGCCGATTCCACTGTGATCATTCTAAAATCGCAATATTGACCATTTAGGATACCTTGATTGTTTTCAGTTTTACTTTTTATACTGTCATGGTCGGACATTCTAGAAACAAAACATTACCAGTTTATTTTTGTGCGCGCCAAGCTATACCTTCAGCTAAGATATTTGCACGATTGCCAAACACCTCGTTGAAAAGAGAAAAAAAAAAAACATTCCACGATGCTTTTTTTCTTGTGCTTGAGTAGTTCGAATTTCTAAAAAAAAAAAAAAAAAGCTATAAGAGAATCTAGAGTAAGAAAACTGCTGAGCACTGCAAAAATCTTAATTAAATTTTGAAAATCCGAAAACAGTTCTGCTCAAAGTGTGTTTTAATGAGACGAAGATGACATCTACGCATTTTAAAAACATACACAAGGAACACAACACTCAAGAAAGTGCCACGAACTTGACCACGTATTATCTCCTGAAAACGCAAAACCCCCCAAAAAGCGGGTGCATATGTCAGAAAGAAAAAAGAGTAAGGGAAACTTAGAGGCTAGAATGGCCTCTTAAAGAGAATTTTACGCCAGGACAATTATTTATTGTTTCGAAGTTCAGATTTAGAAAAACATTTCACCGAGAAATGAATAGTTTCTATGCTTTTAATGTAGTTAAAAATAATCCTGTTCACCTTTGAATAATACACTAATTTCAACTTAGAAGTAGTTGATATTAATATTATAAAATAATGTAGGCAAACATATGTTATTAATGAAACCAACCACTATTACTCAACACCAGTGACACCCCTGCGCTAATAACAGTTTTAATATCCGCATCCGATCCGCATCCGTAGACTTAGTATACGCACCCTATCGACATCCGCGATGTTCTTAAATTATTGTATCCGTATTCGACCCGTATCCGCATGCTTTTTATTCTTCACCTGAGCCATCCGCAAGTTTCGGAACAGTATTCGACCCGGTATCCTCGCATTAATATTCCATCATGAAATCAAGCGTGAATTAAAGCGTCTGAATGACATTTTATAAGCGGTTTGCATATCGTAGTACATGGACTCTTGGAGTCAGAATTCGGGGAAAGTAATTTAATCGTAATTTGTTTTATCGTATTCCTATTATAAGCTATCGTCCATTCAAAGACACTTCGCGTCACTGAGAAGATGATGGGAGTATTGAAATTGTCCAAGAAATCTCCGATATTCTGCCCAAAAGATGCGCTCAAATAAAAAGATCGTATATATATGTTCGTTTTTTTGTTTTTGCATATTAACACCCACTTCAAGCAAACGCGTATTTCTTAAGCATCAAAATGAATAAAGGATATACTAACATAATTATGTCATTTTATTTAGGAAGAGCAATTTAAAGTAGGAGAGAAAAGGAAATCACTCACCGCGAATCACTCGATATGCGTAGTAAGACGCATGTACAGCACTTGGATATTACAATATTCAACAACATCAACACCAATATGTTTCTGTTTTTCGTTCAATATGTTTCTGCGTTTTTCAAACCACATACATATCAACAACCATCCAGCTGTCGACAAAAAAAAGCAAAGAAAAAAAACAACGAATACACACGTCAAATTTCACTTGTCGATGAGGCTTGTGGCTTGTACGTTTTGAGTTTTCTTTGCCCGAATAACGTTTTCTGCTTTTTCCCTTACAAACAAGAACATGGCATTTCCAGGGCGATCGATGCCCCTGCATTTTTTTACTTTTTCTACGAACAGCGCATCGGCGAAATTGAACGCTCAAGAGCGATCTTTTGTGAGAATCAGAACTTTCTTGGCGTAAACAAAAATGGAAGCCGTTTACAACTCCCTGTAACGCCGAATTGGAGCTCAGCTCTTGAGGAGGAGGAGGAGGGAAGGGTACTCAGGGGAGGGTATACCCCTTCTCATCCTCCTCCTTCTCCTCCTCCCCTCATCCTTCAATCTCCTCCGGGGGGGGGGGGGAGGCGGGGGATCACGTGACCAGGGGGGGGGGGGGGCTCGCGCGGTGCATGTCCCAACATGTACCGCGCGGTTACGCCGACGGCGACGGCGACACCGCTCAAGCCGGGAACGGGCGCCAAAGAGCTGCGCTCTAAAAGTCCTATGTTGGGCAAACTGGTCGTTGTTTAAATAAAGGTTCTTGAAACAAAGAACGGGTGTAGACGATAAGGCTCATTACACGGAAATTGCTAAACATGTTCTAGACTGTTATGACTGTCAGCCTGAGTGGGGCGGACACCTAGGTTTTTTTACAAAGAGAAAGAAGATGGTAGGAGAATCCTGAGGGAGACCTTGAATATTTTGACCTCTGGCAGTTATGTAAGCACACCGTTCTTGGCATTGGACAGTGATAAGAAGCTTTTTTGTGTATCTAAGGTCTTGTTTTGTGGGCTTTTCAAATATAGTAAAAGTTGTACTTCAGTTGCTTGTTATCGTATATAGTGGTCAGCCCTCGCACGAGTTTGTCAGAGTGGCTGGTTTGTGTGAAAGGAGAGGGGCACCATGAATCAATTGATTCTGAGTTTCCGGCTTTCGGTGACCTAGTGGAGAGGAGGTGTTTCTTTTTTCGGTAGTGAGGGTTATCGTTCCGTGTCTCCGGTTACTATGGAAGAGTATTCTCTCCTATTGGCATCTTTTCTCTAAGAGAGCAATTTGCTCCCATAAAACATTCGATTATGTGCTTACTTATGAAGTTAATAAATTAGTACATCGCTGATTTATTCACTCTACACTCTGTGGTCTCACACGTCTCTGCGCAGCCTCGCCCAAAATGTGGATCCGGACCAGCGGATATCCGAAGCTGATCCGTATCGGCAGCACATGGCATCCGCATCCGATCCGTAATCCTCCAAATATGATTCTTATATATCCGCATCCGCCGATTGAGTGTGTGTACCCGCAAATGATCAACAAGTAATCAGTGGATATGAAGGGCTCTAGTAATATTATATACTTATTATTGTATAGTCAGTTATAAACTGTATCTTGTATTAACATTGAACGAACAGAGCTTTACTCCGAGAGAAGGGGGGAGGTGAAGCGCATAGGGTCTCTTTTTGCAGTTTTGGTGCACTCCACCCTAATGCATATGCCAAACTTATATCTGACTTACTTTTTTTGCTATAAAGTTGATGAGCAATGACAGTGTTTACAAAATAGATGGGAGAGAAAAGGCAACTGGTTGATTTGTAATGTTTTTTGCGTGCCCTAGAAATCAGTCGCCAGAAAGTGGTTTTTAAAAGATTACATTTCACCGCCAGTTCGTATTGAAATACTCACCGGTATTCAAATCGTGTCTATTCACCTGCAGGAACCTCGTTATGGCATTGAGTGCCTGAAAATAAAAATGGTATTTATGTTGCCAGTTAATATGCGGGGACCCATAATATTGTTATAATTAAATATTTTTTTATATACTCAAGCTTCCCTTTTTATTTCAACCACTGCAATTACGCTCTAGACTTAAGGGGTGGAACACGAAAGCACCCGATGTCAAAAGCCCCGTGTCAAATACCCCGCGGCAAACACCCCCTCCTTTTTGCCCCACTTTCAGAAGCCCTGCAGTTTGACAAGCCCATGACGCGAATCCCCCGTGTCAGGTGCCCGTGTACTCGACGTGACGGCGGAGCATTCTGCTTTTAACTAAGAGACAGTGTGCACGCGAGCTTGTGTAACGTAATCATGAGGTACCCCGGACTCAAGTAATGAATAACTGGAAAAAGCTTCCGTTCTTTCAGCCTTCCGACCTTTGAAGTGAAAAACGCAGACAATATCATACACTGGCAAAACATTTGAAGTCACAGTTATTATCAAAAGGCATGGAACCGAAGCGTTCGTCGACTTTGAAGCACGCGCAGATTCACAGTTCCGACGAAGTGGGTTCTGTCAAAACTGTTAAACCGAAGCAGATGGCGCCATACTTATCACGGCACCAAACACCAATTTCATTTTTCTTACGTTGTTCTAAAAAAAAAAAAGAAATAATTGGTGCTCATGTAGATAAAGTTCATAACTCTGCGTCTGAGTATCTCTCTATGACATCGGAGTGCATCGCTAGTGTTGCAGATTTATGCAATTGGCCACTTGTACGTCATTCTAAGTTTTTTTTTTGGGGAAATTTAAGTTAACCTTATTTTGTTTTTTCTTTCGATTACAAGACTCTTAGTAGGTGCTCCACAGATTAAGTTGAGACATGAACAATGCTGGTTGAAACGCGAAGAGGGCGGTGCGGGGCAGTGAGGACGGGGCTTTTGGCGAGCGGAGAATACGGGACGGGGTAATTGAACGCGGGGTTTTCGAAACATGGGGCTAATAAAGCGGGGTTTTTACGACAGGGATTCTGCACGCGGGGCAATCGTGCTACACCCAACTGAAGTTTCTAGTGACATGTTAGTAAATTAGAAGTAGTTCTACTTTGAAGCGTAACTTTTAGTAACGTGGTTTAATATTTTATGTAAATACGCCACAATTACATAACGTGCATTTGTGAATGTCATCTACATTTTAAACAGTTCGTTTGCGATTTCACACAAAATGTTATCATGCAAATTAAGCTCGTACAAGGCTGTAAGCGGACCTCGATATTCACTCGAAACATTTTAAAAGTTGTCTCGCAAATACGTAGAGTTTGCACCTGTTTAGCCATTCCGATCAAGCTTCATCTCGGATATAAATATTACTTCGTTCGTTTGGCTATACATCATGTCACCATTAAAACATTCGCCCTATATTTCGAAGGGCATGTATTGTACGACTAAACTCGACTTGCAGGAAGATAAGAAGCATTACGACACAAAAGGACACAGTCTTAACCACATCGCATTCATCAAGACACGTGGTATTTGTAGCCCTCTACGTCACGTAAGCTCCAATAAGTAGTCCACAAACAACCGAGATATAATTATACGCGTACCAATTTACAACTATAATAACATGTAAAACAAAGCGAATGTAGCGCGGCTTTAAGCAAGAGGCATTCGTGTTTTTTTTTTGTTTGTTTTTTCTTCAATAGTTATAAGCCGTTACGGAACTTCTAAAACGACACGCTCAGTATGATAAAGATAAGAACTTCGCGTTTTTTGGGAGTGCCTCGTTTCAAAGATGTAGGAAAAGCAACTTCTAGTTTCTTGTCAAACATTTTGTCTCGGATGCGTAATCCCTTTTCATTCACGCAGAATTTATCTTTGTAGTTTAATGCATATAGCACGCCAGTGTCGCTCTCTTGATTTGGAAGCATTTGAACTCTATGGTTTAAAAGCAATATACCTATACGTTGTTTATAGACAAGTCCGCATTTGCCCACACCACGTGGGGGCACTGCGCTTGAGCAGGAACCAGATTAGCGTCAAGTTATATGTCTGCGCATGTTTCGCGTCGACAATAGCCCCCCTGCAGATGCGTGGTAATGTATATTCACCAATAGTTAACTAATTTTGTAATTTTATGAAACAATTCACTAAACATACTTGAGGTATATTTTTAGTTTGCTGAGAGTCATTTAACTGTGTACTTTTAGTACGAATACTTTAGTTAGCAGGAATGGTCGAAGGGCGAACAACACCCCTAAAATATGAGGTACACGAAAAGTATATATAGAAACTGCACTCAAGTACGCAAAAATATACTTAAACTGCACTTTTGTGTCCAGGAGAGGACAAAAACTAGTACACCAAATCTTTCTCGTTTTTCGCCGAGGGAAGCCTAGGTCAAGCGCTATAACAAAGGTTGCTCGAGAAAAAAAAAATGAAAAAAGACAGAATCACTGCAATATGACACTTACTTGTCGAGTTTCGGAACCTATTCCCCCTGGGACCAGGCCACTGATGGGATCGCCACCCGTCCTGCCGCCCACGTAAGTGGTGTTTCCCACGCGAACGCCGTCGCTAACCACAAAGAAAAGAGAAATATGATAGCGGAGGAACTTCAATATAGGTATATAGTAGAGTAAAACGAGATAACTGTTTAACAAGGATTGCTTAAGTTTGGTAACAAAGCTAACAAGGCGGACCGAAAGACATGTTTCCTTTACGAGCACCAGACGAAGACTCCCCCTCGGTGAGTCGTCTTCACGTTGGCGAGGGAGAATCCATTAAAGGGCAACTAAAAAGAAAAAAACAAATATGTTTTTTTTTTTAAACAGCATGGTTGCGACACGCTAATGAAAAATAAATTTTACGCGAAAAAAAAAATGTTAGAGCAATATTGACGGCGCGAGATTTGTTCTAGTTATTTTATTTATTTTATTTACATTGTACCTACATCGCCCTGTGGGCATTATTGTAGGGGGGTTTTAGAAAACATTATAACAAGTGGAAAATGAAAACGTCATTATCATCAATGGACACAATATCTTCCGGGAGGTCGTTCCACTCTCTCACGGTTTTCACAAAGAATGAATTAGCAAAACTGTCAGTCCTGTAAGTGGGAACAGCAACCTTCTTAGAATTATCACAACGGGAAGAAACGTAGGATGGCTCCATAAGATAAGTGGCTTTATCAATTCCTGTTTTGTTGTGAAAGACACGGTGGAAGAATTTTAGTCTTAGTTTTTTTCTTCTACATTCGAGTGTTTCCCATCCCAGCATGGCTTTCATATCTGTAACACTAGCATAAGGGTCATAGTTGTTCAGTACAAAACGCGCGGCCTGATTTTGAATTTTTTCTAGTTTCTTGATAAGGAAGTCGTGATAAGGGTCCCACACAGCGCACGCGTAATCAAGGATCGTTCTTACCAAAGAAAAATAAAGTGTTTCTTTAACGTTTCGCGACGCGGATCTAAAATTTCGACGGATAAAATAAAACATTTTACTAGCCTTTCCGATTGTACGTTCTATATGGCTGTTCCATTTTAGGGAATCCGCAAATAGCACTCCTAGGTAAACATACTCGAACACAGTACATAAAACGGTCCCGTTGATTTGGTAGCTATGAGAATCGTGCAGCTTACTTCTCGAGAAACGAATATGTTTGCATTTACTTAAATTTAGGCTCATTTTCCATTGATTGCACCAAGAAGATAAAATATTTATGTCGGTTTGTATAATGGCAAGGTCGTCTGACGTGTTTATTTCCCTGTACAATACGCAGTCATCGGCGAACAGTTTAATATGAGACTGTATGTTTTCGGTGATATCATTTATGTATATGAGAAACAGTAAAGGCCCTAAGACACTCCCTTGTGGCACACCCGACATAACCCGAGTTGATGTGGATATAGTACCGTTTAAAACAACCCGCTGCTCTCGACCTTCTAAATAATTTTGTATCCAGTTCAGGACGTTTAGATCTATGTTTAGCAAAGCCAATTTATACAATAATAACTGATGGGGGACCGTGTCAAATGCCTTTCGAAAGTCTAAGAACACGCAGTCGACATATTTTCTGCTGTCTAGTGATCTGGATATATGATGATAAAATTCTACCAGCTGGGTGTTGCAAGAGTAGCCGCTTCGAAAACCATGCTGTGAAGGGGAAAAGAAGTGTAATGAATCCAGGAACGAGTAAAGGTTACTATAAATAATGTGTTCAAACAACTTACATGAGATCGATGTCAATGAAATAGGGCGATAATTTTCAACACTGGCTTTAGATCCCGATTTAAAAACTGGTGTAACGTTTGCCATCTTCCAATCCATTGGAACCATCCCCGTCTTTAAAGTTTCACTGAATATAACAAAAAGATAACGCGCTATAGATTCACTGCACTTAAGAAAAATAACAGGGGAAATGCCATCAGGTCCGACAGCCTTGGTTGCATCAATTCCGCGCAGCAACTTCACTATACCGTTCATGTCAATTGTAATGCTGGGCATTACGCTTTGCTGCGTTTGGTAAGCCACTGGAGATACCAGATGCGGAGAGTCTTGCGAAAATACCGACTTAAAATACGAGTTAAAGCATTCAACCTTCGCGTTATCAGATACCACAGTACCACCATCAACTTTCAACGCAGGAATAGAAGTGTCTTCCTTTCTGTTCGCGTTAACAAACTTCCAGAATTCTTTAGGGTTTCTTTTTAGATTTTCGTTAAACTTGTCAAAGAACACTTTTTTGTTTAATTTTATTTGCAATTTGAGAAGCCTGTTAATCTCTTTGTACTTCTGCTCAGTTTGGACTGACCAACTTTTGGTAAGCGTTTTGTAAGCACGTCTCGCTTTACCTATAAGTTTGCGAATTTCTACATTAAACCAAGGTTTATTTTTTTTACGCTTCCTTATTTGTTTCGATGGAATATACACCTCCGCAAGCTCTAATATTTTATTTCTAAAAGCATGCCATATAGTTTCGACGTCACTATTCTCCGACAGACGACTAAATGTATAAAAATAGGATTCAAGCTCTGCATCGATCGCTTCGTAATTACCTTTGTCGTACAAAAATACTTTCCGTGGACACTCCGCTTGCTTTCGCGTTCCGGGCTCCGAGAGCTTAGCAACAACCGCGCAGTGATCACTTATGCCGGGAAGTACAGTGACCTCGGATACAACACCAGGAAAATTGCATAAGATCAAATCCAAGACAGAATTTCCTCGCGTCGGTTTTTTAACATATTGTTCGAATCCAAATACACCGATTATGTCAGCAAACATCGAGTAAGCGCGGGGTCCATCTGTAGCAAGAACTTCATCAGACCAATTGAACCCTGGTAGATTAAAGTCTCCTCCCAAGAATACACTATCTGGAATTGTCGTCAACAAGTCACCCAGTTTGTCTATCGAGTACGCATCACTATCTGGGGGGCGATAAAATGTACCAAAAACTAAAGTGGTCCACTTAGGTAAAACTACACGACACCATACAGACTCAGTGTCGTTTTCGGAAAAAAACTAGTTCACTACTACTCCAGTCTGATGAAATTAGCAAACACACACCACCTCCGTGTCCATTTCTATCTTTGCGGTATACGGTAAAACCAGGGGGAAAAACTTCGCAATTAGAAACCGAGTCATGCAGCCATGTCTCTGTTCCCATAATAACTTTGGGTCTGATTGTCTCGACTAGAGGTAAGAAATCGTCCACTTTATTCTTTATGCTACGGAAGTTCACAAGTAATACCGAGGCATCTACATCTGATAAAGCGGCATTTTGACAGATATTTATCGCACTGCGTCAATCCTGCTGAATCGGTGGACCCTTTTTACGAACGAGTACAGGCATGCTTTGTTCGAAATCCCAGGCGTACGTGTCTCCGTTGATAACAAGCTTGTCGTAGGTAAGATATACTTTGTTGTTCTTATCTTGTCGTTTTTCTTTGGAATAGTCCCATAGCTTGCGCCTTTTTTCTCTGACAAGTGCACTGAAATCCTCGGAAACGCTATAAGCAGAGTTTTTGAATTTAAAGGCGTTGCGCATGATGTTGTCACGTTCTTTTCAATTTTGAAAGCTTGCTATAATCGGCCGACAGCTACGTTCCTTGAATGTACCTAAACGGTGGGCCCTTTGTATTGAGGTGACATCAATATCTAGATTACCTTTACAGATGCGTCTAACAAGAGTTTCCGACTCCTCCAATGACTCTCGCACTGTGTCATCAGGTATGCCAAAAAACACCAAGTTTGTCCTGCGGCTCCGATTTTCAAGGTCGTCTAGTCTTGCTTCCAACTTTCTTCTATTTACTTCAACATCTGAGATCCGTTGTTCAAACTGCTCGTTTTTTGCAATTAAATTCTCTATTTTGTTGTGAATCTCCGTTTGTTTGCTTTCAATAACATTTAACTTCGCGAGGACACTTTGTTGACCGTTTTGCAGTTCAGTGAACATAGATTGTATGAATTCCATTTGTTCCTTAGTTGCAGGACCAGGATTAGTTTCTACGTCGCCACACAACAACAGCAACAAGAGCACAAACATCACTTTTTTCCTGTAAGAGAGCTTGCGTCTATTACCCACTATGGCATGAAAGTGCTTATTCCTAGTGCTCGCAATCAAGAATAGTTGGTTGGGTGGAGCTGGCAGGAAACCACCAACAGAACGGAAAGGGCCAGATGGGAAATCACTAACCTGCATCAAGAAAGGTTTTCGTGAGCACATGGCCTCGTTCCTGCCAGCTCCGAAACCCAGGGATTCCGTGACACGCGTCGGCTTATATGCTGACTCGAACAGTCCACTCGGTTGACTGGAGGGTGGGACGGGTGGAACCCTGAAGAACTCCGAAGAACTTAGAATCGTCCGACGGGAAGGCTGATAGGTCGTTGACGTCACATGCAGCTGACGCTGCGCTGACGTTGGACTCAGGAAACTGATGCCAGCGGTGGCGAGGCAGAACGGAACAATCGCCTACATCAAGAAAGGTTTTCGTGAGCACATGGCCTCGTTCCTGCCAGCTCCGAAACCCAGGGATTCCGTGACACGCGTCGGCTTATATGCTGACTCGAACAGTCCACTCGGTTGACTGGAGGGTGGGACGGGTGGAACCCTGAAGAACTCCGAAGAACTTAGAATCGTCCGACGGGAAGGCTGATAGGTCGTTGACGTCACATGCAGCTGACGCTGCGCTGACGTTGGACTCAGGAAAATGATGCCAGCGGTGACGAGGCAGAACGGAACAATCGCCTGCATCAAGAAAGGTTTTCGTGAGCACATGGCCTCGTTCCTGCCAGCTCCGAAACCATCTCGTTGTGTCTGAATTATGCGCGCAAAGTCCATAATGTCACGGAATGGTCGTACACTCTTTCCACCACAACGAGATGGCTTTCCACCACAACGAGGTGGTCATAAACCCTCTCCACATTGACGTAATGGCCACAGCTTCTCTCGTCCACGTGCCCGAAATTCCGAGAGAAAACAAGTGGAAAGGAGGTGACTACCCACTAAATTGCCTCTCGCGACGTCAATATTGCTCTAAGTTTTTTATCTTTTTTTTGCGTAAACTTTATTTTTTGACACACGTGTCCAAACCAGACTGTCTAAAAACACGTTTTTTTTTCTTTTTGTGTTCTTTAAGACGTCTGGCTCTTGAGCCGACGGTCCCCCGGTGCTCGGGTACCGGGTTCTCCCTCTCCGGAATGCGCGGTGAAGGGTGCTACCCCTGCGGCCGCCGTCCGCTTGCGCGGTCTACGTCGCAGGACCGTCCGCGTCTGTCCACTCGGGCCGCCACAGCACTCGCTCCCCTGTGAGCAGGCGAACGTTGTGCTTCGTTGAGAACGAGCCGATCCGGCAAGTAAACTCTGCGGCCGTAACGCGGGGATTCGGAGGGCCCTGCTTGCCCGGGGTTTCCGGCGCAGCCGAGAGCATGGGTGCGAGGAAAGTAGAAGGCGAGGGTGTTTTGTTGTGGTTGCCTCCTACGACGTTTCTGGCAGGTTCCGTCGTTGTAGGGAGGGGGGGGGGGGATTTCTCAATGTGGGCGGGCTTGAGACGGTCCAAACAAATCACCTCCCCTCGACCTCTAGTCCGGAGTGTGAAGTGTTTTGGTCCGCGTTTTAGCACGCAGAAACGACCGTCATAGAGGGCCTAGAGCGGACGCTTGATGTGACTGTGCCTGACAAAATGTGCGTGCAATGTGTCAGGTTTTTGCTGACATGAGGACGGCGGCCATTCGATGTCCTGGTGGCGGTTGGTCAAAGGCTGTCCATCATTGCACGCAGTCGGTCTGCGTAGTTTGTTGGATCTGGCAGTCGGTCTTGCACTTCCTCGAAAAACTGCCCAGGTAGCCTGAGAGATGCTCCGTAGACCAGCTCCGCGCTAGTGCACTCGAGGTCGGACTTATACGCCTAGTGGATGACGAGGAGAACTAGCGGTAGGGTCTCTGTCCAGCGGGTGCTGTCACCGTGGAGAGTGAGGGCGGACTTCAAGTGGCGATAAAGTTGCTTGACGAGACCGTTGGCTGACGGGTGGTAGGCCGTGGTGTGCAAGTGCGTCGTGCCGAGGAGTTGCGTCAGTTCCCTGAACAGATTTGACTAAAACTGACGATGCCGGTCAGTTGTGACCCTGGACTCCGAAGCGGGAAATCCATGTCGAGATGAAACAGCGAGCAACGGTTGGCGCTGTAGCATGTGTGATAGGAACGGCTTCTGGTCAGCGTGTGAATATATCCACCTTGGTGAGCAGACACCTGTAACCTTCGGATGGTGGAAGAGGTCCTACGATATCTATAGGCGCACATGCTCCAATTTTTTGCCCGGCAGTGAGAAGTTTGCTAGGGGCGTGACTGTGTGCTGGTGAACCTTGGAGCGTTGGCATTGAAGGCAAGCCTTTGTCCACTGCCGGACATCCCAGTTGATGGAGGGCCAGACGAATCTCGTGGTCAGCAGGCGCTAGGTTGTCTTGATTCCCGGATGGTAGAGCCTGTGAAGCATGCCGAACATTTTGTGTCGATAAGGTTCGGGTACGTAGGGTCGAGGCGTTCCGGTGGAGATGTCGCACAGAAGATACGTGTAGCACATTAGTAGTGCGACCATCCGGAACTAGAGTCTACTTGGCGCGTCATGCAGGTTCTGCAACTCGGTGTCCGTCTGCTGAGCAGTCGCCATTTCCATGAAGTCGACCACTGTAGAGGATTCTAGTTCGCAAATATTTGCCTGACAGAGCGCCTCATCAACATTGTTGTCGCAACCTTGGCTATGGCGAATGACGGATATAAATTCCGCAACGCAGAACATCTAACGCAGCTCTCGTTGGTAATGAGTTCCACCATTCGGCCGCAAGTTGCGGAAGGCGTGCATAAGTGGTTTGTTGTCGGTCATTATGGCGAAGTAGCGACCTTCCAAAAAATGGCAGAAATGCCTTCTGCCAAGTACACTGCCAGCAGTTCACGACCGAAGACACTGTGACTAAGGCTGGGTCTTTGATCGATTAACCTACCGATTAATCGGTTATTGCTTTAATCACGATAAATTTTTGAACCAGTTAGTTGGCTAAATTTGACCAACAAAAAAATTAAAATTTAATGTTTTCACCACGCAGACGTGGACGAGTATAGACCCTTTCATCAAGGGCGCTGCCATCTTGAATCGTCGTCACGTCCAGTATGGGCAAAAACATTGTTTTGCCGTCGCCAGGCGAGTAGAAGAAACTTAGGGGATAAGCGTAACCATCACGCATTATCGTTTTGCCTCCCCCTTATTTTTTTTACTAGTTACAGGTTGAAACATTATAGTATTTTTTCGCCACCCATACCGGATACGCCTATTAAGTGGCTGGAGACGAGAGTATACAGAAAAGTTCTATACCTGTATGAAGTGAAACCTTTAGGTGGAATATTGACCTAAAGTAAACCGTAGGGGCGAGATTTGTAACTTCAAACAAGGGGAGAGGGTGAGATGTGTCTCGGCCTCTTCAAAGCCGCGCGAGTGTCCGTTTAGCTCAGCAGAGACTATTGTGAACAATCGAAGGAGTTCAACATTGCCGGATAATGTCAACAAATCTCCTCATCTGCGGCTGAGGTAATAATTTGAGAGTGTGGGTGTCTTTTGACCGTTCTCAACTAAACATAAAAGCTCATTTAAAATCCGATATTCCACATTGCACCGTTTATCACAAATCAACAACGGCAAAAAAAAAACAAAAAAAAAAACATTATGCATGAAATGGAACGAATGATTAACCAATTAATTAATCAACTAAAGGGTGTCGATTAATCGGTTTAAAAGTTTTAATCGACGACCAGCGCTAACTGTAACGTTGCTCGGTTGGTGAGAGCTTGCGTGAGAAGAACGACAACGGCTGAGGATACCCATCAGCAAAATCCTGTAGCACCACACCCACCGCGGTGACGGAGGCGTCAGTAACCAGGGTAAGCCACACGTTTTCCCTTGGGTGTGCCAGCTTTGTTCGCTCTACGAAAAGCTCTGTGCCGTGGTGAAATGCCTGGCGGGCAGGATCGTCCCTGTGAAGTTCTGTGGTTGCGTTGTGCTTTTCTTTCAACAAGTCGGTGAGCGGTTGACGTTTCGCGAGGCTGTTGGGTAAAATCGGAGGTGGAAATTAAGCGCTCCCAAAAATGCACGTAGTTGTTTTTTGTCGACGGGCTGGGGGAATTCGTGGATTGCCTGCACTTTGATGTCAAGAGGTCGAATACACGATGCGTTGACTTTGTTTCTTAGAGGAACTCCAGTTCATCCTTGCCGAACACACACTTCCTGACATTGAAGACGATGCCGTAGTCCATCAGGTGAGCGAAGAGCGTACGCAGATGTCGTCCGTGATCTTCGGCGGAGCCGCTTGCAGCGAGGATGTCGTTGATGTAGACGTAACAAAACGGCACACCGCGCAGCACCTGGTCGACGAAACGCAGAAACGTCTGGACAGCACTTTTGAGTCCGAAAGGCATTCTGACGAATTCAAAGAGACTGAATAGTTTTGTGACCGCAGTCTTCTCGATGTCGGCCGGTTCAACTGGGATTTGGTAGTACTCCCGGACCAGATCAATTTTGGAAAAGATCGTGGTGCCGTCGAGCGTCGCTGAGAAATCGTGAATGTGAGGCACTAGATAGCGGTCGTATGCCGTGATTCGGTTGAGAGCCCGGTAGCCCCCACACGTTCGCCAGTCTCCAAGTGTTACTTGTGGGACTATGTGCAACGGCGATGACTATAGACTCTCGGATGGACAAATGATTCCGAGGTGAAGCATATATCCTCGAACTGTTGACGAGCGATTCGCAGATTGTTAAAGGGGGGGGGGGGGGGGGGGACGCCGTGGTCTTGCGTGCACGGGAGGTCGTGATGTTTCGATATACGGGTGAGGTAGGGGACCTCTTTGAGGATGTTAGAAAAACGGCAGGTACCTTTCTCGGGAATCTGAGCGAGGCAGAGCGATGACGTTCTGGACGGTATTCCCGAAACGGAGATATACGTTGTTGCGTCTAGGAGGCGCTTCCGGCGAACGCCCACCAATAATCCAAAGTTCCGGAGAAAATCGGCGCCGACGATGGCGTGTCGTGTACCGGCGACCAAGAAAGTCCAAAAAAAGGTACGTCGGCGTCTAAGGTCGAAGGTCAGGGGTTGTTCTCCAAAAACAGGGATGGATGTGCCGTTCACTGTTTGTAAGAATGTGCAAGGTGTTTGACGTCGCTCGCTGGGGGATGCAGGAAGGACGCTGACCTCGGCTTCGGTGCCGACCAGTAGCTGGAGGCAACTTGGCTTCTCACTGACGAAGAAAAGCCGGCCCCGGTGTGGTTCACACCGCTCGCCGACTTCAGTGATGGGGCATCCTGTTTCCCACTCCCGCTGTGCAAGTGGTCTGAACCTTTTTGCTTGGTCCTCGAATGTGTATTGGTACCCGCAGATGTTGGTGGAAGATAACCAGGAGCGAGACTGGCTACGGTAGCCCGAACAGCGTTGCGGAGATCTACCACTTTCGGTTTGAAGTGCAGCAACGGACTTCGTCAGGTTCCGGATTTTCGATTGAAGCGTGCATAATTCGACGATGGACGGGGAAGCAGAGATTGTACTCACAGTTGCCTGTTGTGCTTGGGGAAGCGCCTGGATGCTGGAGATTGTGGACGACACCGCCTCGAGTACCTTGTCCGCGAGAGCAGCGAGGTCGAAAAGTGGAATGTCGCCCACCGCCGTTAAAACCATGCATACGTTGGCGGGGAGACGTTGCAGAAGAGCTGGCGCAGAATGGAGTCGGCTACGTTGGTCACTTTTTCTCAGAGCAGCTGATTCTGGTGGCGAAGCATCTGGGAAGGTTTCCTGTCTCAAAGATCTTCGACCGTCAGGAGTTGTTGGAGACGTTTCTGTTCTGACGTCGAAGTCGAACGGGTTGTCAACGGGAGAATTCAGGATGAGGCCCCCGACTTCAGCTGCCTCAGTGGGTGACAGTGCAGCGATTACGTGATAAAACGTCGTCACTTGTGCCATTATCCTCCAGGTGCTGAACTCGGCGTCCACTAGGGCGAACCATAGCGCAGGCCTGTCAGCGGGCCAAAACGGTGGGAGTTTCAGAGCCAGTGATGCCACGGAGGGTGGCTGCTGCTGCTGTTCCTGCTGCGCCGATGTTTGGGCGTGGTCGTCGCCGTTAGCAATGGCGCTCGTCGAAAAAAGGTTGCTTGAAAAATTAGCGGCGAGATGTTTTGGTGGCGCCCTCCTGTGGTTCCCCCTTGTGACGTCATTACCTTGCAAACAACAAGTTCGATGGTGTTTGTTATTAGCATGGTGGAAGCTTGAAATCATTGCGCTCTCAAAGGAACACTGCCAACACCGTCAAAATTAAAGTTCTTTCAGTCCTCTTATTTCCGTCGATGATAAATCCCCTTTCCGACGTCATAGTCAGCGTTCGGCCAATCGTGGAAGGCCGACCACAGCGACGCTTTCGGTCGCGCACGGGGCTAATACCGGGTCACCAATAGACCAATCTCACCAGCCAGTTTGACTTCGCCACCGCTGCTGCAATGCATCGAAGGAACTTTAGTCTTTTTGCACGTGCGACAACCTTCGCTGGAGCTCTGCGCGTGTAGAGCACGAGAAGGCACGAGCCCTCGCGTGCTCGGCCGTCTGCCTCCTGTGAACTAAAGCTATGGCGGCGTCACGCATGCGTCGAACGCTTAGCGAAATCGGAGAGTAAAACGAGATAACCGTTTAAAGGCCTGTTCACACGTGCAGCCGAACGCTACAAGCATAGCGCTGACCTCGCGCTAAGCGCGTGCTGGCGGGAGCGTTCACCACCTTTGTACCGCACCGTCGAAACTGTTGCTCATGGCAGACGATAAGTAGCTGGCGACACGTGAGCAGCGCAGCATCAGCGCTTTGCTGCATGTCAAGCCTAGTTCAGACAGTTGCGTTTGACTGCGTTTGAGTGCATTGCGGCTGCAAGAAACCAGCACATCCCTGCTGCTTATATCGTGTGCCAGCATGATTCCTTGAATTGGATTCCACGCTTCATACGAAGCACAGATGTGCCGGTGACTCGCTTTCGGTTCTCGATGCAACGCAGTCAAACGCACTCAAACGCAGGTGTCTGAACCGGCCTTGAGAACCGGCCTTAACGAGGACTACATCAGTTTAATAACAAAGCTAAAAAGCGGACCGAAAGACGTGTTCCCTATACTAGCACCAGATGAAGACTGCCTTTCGGCGGAGTTGTCTTCATGTAGGCGAGGGAGAATCCGTTAAGACGTCTGACTCTTGAGCCGACGGTCCTTCGAGGCTCGGGCACCGAGTTCGCCCCCTCCGGAATGCGCGGTGCCGGGTTTCACCCCTGCGGCCGCCGTCCGTTTGCGCGGTCTACGTCGCAGGACCGTCCGCGTCTGGAGCACGTTCACTCGGGCCGCAAAGAGACGAAAAAAATAAATTCCTAGCGTTATGTCCGTATTGAACCAAGCTGCTTTGTATTGAATCAAGCTGTTGGAGTACGAGCCTTGTGCTTTGGGTAACAAAACTACAAAACAGACATTGATATTTTGTTCCTTATTTTGTGAATAAGTCAACGAAGATATTACAATGAACATTTTAACGAAGCAGTTTTTTTAGGTGGTGCATTTAGCAATGCAAATTCGGTAAATCGGTGTATCTGAAGAAGAAAAAAGATGTGCTATCTTTATTGGCAGCGAAACAAACCGCCACGTTGATAGATGAATCCGCATACGCTCCGATCTGCTGATCTTTATTAAAGTGGTCATCTCGAAGATGCTTTCAAGCTTTTGCCATCTGTGTATAGCAGAGTCAACGGGATGGTTTGGTGTCGATATCGTTGCTTTCCATAAACATAATGTTTTATTTTATTTTTTCACTAGAAACCTACGCTTACCAAGTAAAAGAATGCTAAATGTGCTAACTAAACACACCTTTCCTAAAAGCCTTATCTCCAATCGTTGATTTATTTTAACTACTCTTAACTTTGACAGGACAGCGCTTGACTACGCTCTCATGCAGTTTCTGAATTTAAAGGAAAATATAGTTTTCAGTATCTTTTTTATTTGTCATAAAGATAGGGGTGTCATGAACAGTGACTCACCTGTAAGGATTGCTTGTTCTAGGGCAGGAACTTAGAACCTCTCGGGTAGTCTGCGGCGCCGTCCCCAATACACCACCGATGAACTGTCGTGAGATGTACAATAATACTCTTGATAGCAAATAAATTACAAATTATAATCGTGATTCGCTGTGTTTCCTCGTTGAACACTATCCTTCTCGTAGTCTAAACTACTGCACTACTTGTACGTTTGTTTCTTTTCTGAAATAATATACAGCGTGATAACTAAAATTAGCTGCATAGACAGCATGTTTCACAAACGATAAAGAAGACACACTTGAATAACAAATATGACTTCTTAAGGAGAATATCCTTGACCACAAAGAACGTCAAGATATAATTGAAAAGTGATAATCAATAAATTTGCCTCCACTGCGCTAACTAACTATAAATAATTGTCGTATCTGACGCATTAAAAAAAATAATAATTTCAGTGAAATCTTTTTGAAAGAAATCTCTTTCAATAAAAGAATACGCCAAGAACAAAACGACGTGCTCAAGTTCGTCCATGAACGCAGCGCAGTCGCTGAGCACTGCAACGTCAGAAACCACGGGATTGCTTTAAACAACACCAGCATCATATATAAAGAAACTAACCTCCAAGTTAGACTTTTCGTTGAATCATGGTACACTCAAACGACGCCAAGAAACATAAATACGTGCCTTGACGTTTTTCCACCAGTCTATGTCAACGAGCTGCACAATATCGCTGAAAGAAGATCGAATAACGCTGCTCCCCAATGGCCATCATAATAGTTACCCCTGAAAAAGAGCCGAGGTGGCCTCGCAACGTGTAGACCTTTCCAATGTTTACAAATCCACAGCCCAGCGTGCTATCTCCACAGCTCAGCACGCGCGTGTGCGTCGCTCCGGAAAACGAGCAAAGCACGCGCCATACGCACGAACACTGGAAATGGCACCGGCCATACGCTCTTTCTTGGAAAGGTCTATAGACGTTTCCACTGTTTACAAAAATCACAGTCCACACGTGTTAAATCACAGTCCAGAACGCGCACGTTCGTCGCTTCGGAAAGCGAGCAAATCACGCGCCATACGCACGAACACTGAAAATGGAACCTGCCAAGTGTCCTTTTTTGGAAAGGTCTATAGGTCCTTATTTTTTAGGTTTTAGTTGGTTGTTTTCCTTTATTTACTGGGGCATTTCAATGGGCGAGTTGTTGCCAGTCGTAAACATGTGCTACAGTAGGAGTCAGAATTCAAGTAACTAAATTATTCTCCTCATTATTCAGTAACAAGTTTAAACTGTATAAACCCTGTCATACAAAAAAAAAAAAAAAAGATATGTTGCTCTTTTTATGTGCCGCCCAAGCCTCCCGGATGAAAAGGGCATTCTCAATAATATACCAAAGGGGATCGGTGGCCGGAGAAAGAAGAAGACGTCGTTTCGAGCGGTTGTGCTTTCATCCTCTCCGCTGAAAATCAACAATCGGCCTCAGGCCGAGGAAACCCTTCTACCTCTACTTCTTATACTGGTAACGAAAATCACAAGATGTACTCGAAGAACACTGCAGCGAGCCTTGTGCGTAAACTCGGTCTTCCTCCGGGCTGACCTCACGGGTCGGCCCTACCGTGCAGTTGACGTTCGCGATGGACTTAAAGGAGTCGTTGATCTGAACGAAGTGGTGTCTCTCGGACAGTTTCAGATGAGCCATGAGTGGATGGCGACGCTGGCTAGTCCAGAAGCCACAAAAAAGTTGATAACCACGAAAGAACTCAGCGTGAAAGGGAAAAAGTGTTTAATCATCGACCCGAACTCAAAGGATGTGAAGCCCAAACTACTCTGGCTGCCGTCATACTTAGAAGATAAAAAGGTCGTCGAAGCCTTAGCACCGATCGGCACCGTTCGAAACATGGCGTGAGAAAAGTGGCACGTGCCAGGATTGGAGAACATGGAGACGCTGAATAGGGAGGTCTGCCTAACACTGCACGACACCGGGACGTCAGAAGACATCCCTCACCTACTGAAGGACTACGGCATACAATCCCTTCTGGTGATGTCAGGACGGCCACCCTTGTGTCTACGATGCAAGAAGGTTGGTCATATTCGACGACAGTGCTGTACGCCAAAATGCGCACGTTGTAATCGATTTGGGCATGAGAGTGACGAGTGCTTCTCATGTTATGCAACCGTAGTACGAGGCTCTGGCAACGACCCTGATGCCAACCCGGAACTTTTGATGGACATTTCCGAGGTCGTGAATGCTAGCGGAGATGTTCTCTCCACTCAAGCGCAGCCCGGAGAGGCACTGCCTCTGAGTCCCGGCGAGAGCAAAACACAAGTTGAAAAAGAAGCTTCGGAGATACTCCAAGACACAACATCAACAGAAGCCGTGAAAGCAGCTTCCCAGGAAGCACCGATCAAGGACACCTTGTGAACATCGGAAACGGAGGTACCGAAACAGTCAGCGGTGTCTGCAGACTGACTTACAATGTTTGACAACAAAAGTGACCCGTCAGCAACGAACCTGAGCCCCAGCACGTGCAAGGACAATAGTGACACCAAGAGGAAAAAACAACCGCCTGACACCATCGCGAGTAAGCGAAAAACCTCCCTTGCACACTAGAGTACATGAACAAACCCCACCCTTCCCCCTCCCCTTGCCCTTCCACCTCCCTCTCCTCTATCCCATCCTCACCCCCCTCTTCCCCTTTCATTACCTTTAACTAATAGCCTTCGTATTGTTACCATAAATGTAAGAGGATTTAACTCCCGTAAGAAACAATATAATTTGAAACGTCTACTTGAAGACAAAGAGGTAGACTTTTTAGCCGTACAGGAAACAAAACTGTCAACGGTAGAACAGGTAGAGCAGGCCATATAACATTTCCTGTGTGACTACGAGGTATGCGTTAGCCATGCCGTAGGTCTCTCCGCAGGATGTTTATTGTTTATTAGAAAGTCTTTTGATTTGTCGGATTTAGCTGTCACGACAGACCTTTGCGGGCGCTTCATTATGTGCGACTTCCGAGTTTCCGACATAATGTGGAGAGTGATATGCGTTTATGCGCGGAATGAGGTGAATGCTAGAGTAACGTTTTTTGATCACCTGCGACCTTATTTACTTTGTGATAGAATGGTAGTTCTGCTTGGAGACTTTAACTGCGTTTGCGACGGAGCAGACCGAGCACCATATAAACTTCGAATTGACAAAAGTGAACGACTGCTGAAGGGCATTGTGGACGAGTCTAATATTTTGATGTTGCATCATTTGAGCTAATGGAAAAACACTTACCATATACCCATTTTCAAAACACATCACACGCAAGGCCGGCGTCGTCTAAGAAAGCAGACGACAAGCAGAATTGCTTGAAAGAGCAGACGACAGTTCGAACGATCAGGCGGCCACTTGAACTTGAAGACGCACTGAACGTAGTCCGCAGGTGGTCCTCACAACTTGACGGTTTTCTGGCGTTCATGTTGGAACAAAACAAATAAATCTGATGACCACAAGTATCCGTGAATTCAACCCAAAATGCTCCGCCCAAGCAATCGTTGTCCGACGGCGTCTGCTTTTCCCTTTTCACGGCACATATCCAGATTCTCGGACGAACCGAGCACATGAAATCTGACCTGCGAACCTTTCTCAACACTTTTGGTATGGTCCCAGTCGCGGCGTTTTGACGAGAAGGCAGGTTTTTGTCTGGTTCCTTTCGAAACAACGCAGGAATACACGTCTGGCATGGGGACTTCTGCCCGCAGCCCCAGACCGGAAGTGCGCGCAACGCGCCACCACTGCGCCGTGACGTCACAGACTTGAGTTCGTGTATACGTCAGTTGGTTTCACGTTTTCTTTTCCTAAGAGACCGGGAGCACCCTTTTCTTCGTGAGGTCATTCAGGATAGACTAGCATGTTATCTACCTAACTTTATCGTATACACCGTAAGAGACCAAACCTGTTTGTTAGTAGGATATCTTAAAGAAGTAGTCGATGCTTTTCAGTTTCATCAGTAAGTTTTTCAAAAGAATATTTAATGTCTGTTTCAGGTAAAACGTTGACAAGAGATCTTGCGAATATCCTATTTCCAATGCCAATTTACCACTCAATGTTTAGCGACGTTTCCCAACACGATATACTGCGCCGGGTAAAGAAGATGTCGATCCCCCCTGCAGCAAAAACTTTCTTTTTCAACTTACATTGTTCAATGTTACCCATCTAAGTGTGGCTGCTAGAGAAAGGAATATTCGTCCCGTGGTCAACAAACTGTACATTAAGTAAGACGCCTGAAACAATTGGACATATTTTTATTCACTGTTGGGATGCCATTTTCTTCTGAGATGTTCTGCAGCGCTCTCTAAAAAAGGATATTGATATTACACCCTATTCAATTCGTTTCCTACCTGTATCATCTAGAGATAACTTCCCGTATGACATTGTAATGCTCCTAGCATTGTATAGCATGTGGAAGTCCCGCCTCGACATAAGGAATGGGAATTTGCACCCAAAAACTGTACGCCTACATTTAATTGAACTTGTAATCCGCGTCAAAAGCGTGTATGATATTCAAACAGTAGTTCCTGACTGGCTGCCTCTGCTTAAGGGGAATTCAACCACTCGTCACTCAATGGGCAAATTTCGCTACACAAACCTGAGTTTCAGGAATGCACGATAGTATTCATTCTTTTGGGGGTTACTTATGATAACGTAATGAAGATTGTGCGGCCCTTAGATTTTTCTTTTAGAGCGCTGGAGATTTTTAATAAAATCCAGAAATATGACCGTTTTGATTTTTTTGGCGCGTTTTGAGGCATTTTTCAAAATACAATTATTTAGAAGACAACCATGACAAAACGCTTGGCCGTACGTACTAGGGGTGCCTATAATCTTAATTTTAAGACCATGACGAGAAAGCAAAATATTGTTGTATTTGCGTATTTGTGTAAATGAAATAACCCTGTTAATTTTATTTCCAACATAATAAACGAGATGGCGACACTAGTACTAGATGCCACAAACCGGAGATTTTCTTGCTGTTGCTGTTGTTGTTTTTCTCTCGAGCTCAAATTCTACCGCGATGTCTCGTTGCTCGTGGATCGGTAGCACGTGTAGCGAAAGCTCACGCTGTAAAGCTCACTGATCGTGGATTCAATCCACCGCCTCTGCCCGTTTCAATCTGGATGAGCATCGTACCGGCGTGCTGTCATGTATCCAGTCTTGTACACGTTACTAAAAAAAAGTAATCGATTACAATTACTATCACTCTTGGCTAAAATGTATTCGATTAGATTACTTGATTACTCGACAGCAAAAGTAATAGGACAAGAAGTAACCGTTACTTTTCTGATTACTTTATTGTGTGAAGACTTACAAGTTTAGCGCTCATAACAATGAACTACTTTGAACCTATATTCCACATTTTCACAAGTATTGAAGAAGAAAAAACGGGTTCCCTCTTCGTGGTCGTTGCACCTTCACAATGCGGACACAAGCATAGAATTCGTTTGAAGAAGTTTAATGATTTGGGCGTTCGCCAGTTTGGGTGGGGGATGGGGGGGGGGGGGAGCGGAGGGGGTTCTAGATCTTGATTGTTGCTCATTTTACTATTCACATGTGGATGAACTCGCATGTTATACAAAAGAGCAGCAGCTCCAGGATTTGAAACGGATCATGTGTAGTATCCATTAGCGGAAGAGATCGCCCCGACCAGTTCTCAGCTCGAAACCTTGCTTGTCACAAAGACTACGTAGGTGAAATAGGGAAATATTTGAACTGGCTTTGTTATATTTTGCATCCGCTTTAGACATTCTTCGGTTCTGGTTCTCCTACGGGCTGCGTGTAGGTACCGTAAGCAGGATTGTTTTTTTTTTATTATTTCTGTGTGTGTGTGCGTGAGGGGGCTAGTTTGAACGAAGGACTTACAAAGCTACAATCTGCGCCCTCAAACTTCGCCCTGAATGGCCTTTGTCACGCACTGGGGCTTTCCTGGGGCTTCCCAGTCCTAGTTCCAGCGCGAAAAAAACAAACGAACATTCCACAGAAATTGTACATACAAAGGGGTTGACCTCGTTTCCTACAGCTCCGCAAAAATCATTATTTTTTCTGTTAAAAAAAAGAAGCAATTTTTATTTTTTTTTTTTCGTTTCAGAAAAAGAAGGCGTGTGCAGGGTGTTAGAAGTGATTTTTATTACTTCAAAAAGTAATCAGATAACTCTTGTGATTACTGCCTAATCAAAGTAATCAACTGATTACAAAATTAATTCAAAAAGTATTCGATTACAAGTAATTTGATTTCTTGTAATGCGTACGGTACAAGTCTGCATGTATCACTATTGCGTGATGCACGTTTAAGATGTCAGACAAGCAGTGGTATACTGCACTGTCTTTCATCTCCAACGAAGGCACCAGATGCCCTCAGAGCTGACTAACTTCCCGCTGTATAAACACAGACACAACAGCATTACAATTGATGGCTCCGTTGGTCGGCACTTTTTGAACGTTGCAAAAAAAAGTGTAACTATACTCCGTTTCACCTTATGTTGTACCGCAGCGAAGGCTAGAAGCGCGAGCTCATAGCGTTGGCAGCTGCCCTTGGTGCACGAGAGCTTGTGCCGCCGAGATGTGCCCTAGAGCAAGGAGCTCGCGCTTGTAGCCTTTCCTGCGGTACAACACAAGGTGAAACAGAGTATAGTCATCAGCAGACTCCCAGCGAAGGCCTGATAAGGCTGTGAAGGCGATACTTTTGTTGATTATATTTTTTTGTGTGTGCTATAGTGTGCTATGTTAGCGCGCGTGGTCAAACGCTTGCATACGCTACAAGCGTGGCTCGTAAGCACCCTAAGATTGTGCAGGGTTGAGCAGAGATATCCTAGGATGGTCAATGTCCTTTTTTTTAGGGTGATGCCACCGTTTGTAGTACCCGTTGCCGACAGCACGCGCTTATGGGGAAAATACAAAAAAATCGACAAAAACAAAATGTCGCCATAGCACGGTCAGCGCCACAAACGCATGCAGGGACACGCTCTTTCACGCGCTTCTGAACAAAAAATAAAAATAAACGTGTGGGACAAAATGGCGAAATGCCACCACCCTAAGCAAAGCGCACATGAAGGCACCCTACTAATTTGTATTTGAAAATTAAAAAAAAATAGTTGAATGAGTTGCAAAGAAGGCTAAAATACTTATTCCGAACAACATTCATTTTATGAAACTTTATTTCAGATATTCTCATTCTCTGCAGACCTTGTTTGGTGGCTAGTGGATATGAAAAACAAAAAAAAAGCATGAATTCTATTATTTTGAAAAATTACAATATATTTTCTTAACCAACAAACAGGTGCTTACTTTGAGATGCAAATTTAATTTTGACGTTAGAGTTTTGGTGCCCAAAACAATTTTTTTTTGTAAATTTAACACTTCCCGTTTTGCGGATTACTAAGAAAACCAAACGGGTCATCAATAGGTAGGAAATTCGATTCTACCTAAGGTGAGGCGTACGTTTCTTTTCTTTTTTTTTTCTCTTCACCTTTCTAATTTTTCGGCAAAATCAAATGAACCTCTAAATAACTTTAGTGTCTTCATAAGTAACCTCGGGAGTTCACTATGCTATTGTTTGTTACGAACACCTCTTTCAACAATGATCTTACTATTCGCAACTTTCAGCGATGGTGGTACCGCGGTGTGAGAATCGCGTTCCCTAGCTCCTGGATGATTGGCCTCATAATAAATGGGCTTGCCTACACCTTCATGGCGTGAAAAAAATAACGTAAGGCTCTAGTACTGCTCGTATATAGCAAAACTAAAATTACTTACGCGCCGTCGACCCAGCCTCGTACCGCTGTTCTACGACGATCATCCAGATGACAGCCATTTTGGTAGGCACCAGTGCGCCCCCTATAGGTCTTGAAAGTTGCGAATGCCACGGTGGAACGAAGCGGTGCTACCTTACCTGTCTGGAAACAAATTGGGGTGTGTGTATGTTTATACAGCCTAGAACATAGCCTGCCTCAACAAGCGACTTGTCTCCCAGCTGTAGGTGATCAATTTAGCCAGTGCAGTACAACCGGTAGCTTGGGTTCTTTAACGTGCATCACGCAATAGTAATAATACACGACCGCACGCCAGTGTGATGCTCATCTAGATCGAAACGGGCAGGGGTGGGGATTGAACCCAGGATTCCTGGGTAATACAGCGCGAGCTTTCGCTCCACGAGCTCCGAGCTGGTGTGCTCTAGCCCACTCGGCCACCGATTCTTTTTTTTTTTCTTTATTGCACTTGGCCACCGAACCCTCTTTATCTATACCTCGTTTCACCTTATCTGCGAGCGAAGCCAAAGCTAGAAGCGCGAGACCAGCGCTTTTTGCGTTTCTCCCCAGCTCGCGCGCTCGAGCAAAGCCTGAACGCACGGAGCTTTCGTGCTCGCGCTTCCAGCTTTGCCTTCGCTCGCACATAAGGTGAAACGAAGTATAGTGTGCCTCAATGTCCTTCAGCTTGGTGTGATGCCATCGTTTGTAGTACCCGCTGCCCAGAGCACGCGCTCACAGAGAAAATACAAAGAAATCGCAGGAAACAAAATGTCGCCGTAGCACAGTCAGCGCCACGAGCGCGTGCAGGGACACGCTCTTTCACGCGCTTTAGAACAAAAAATAAAAATAACCGTTCGAAACAAAATGGCCAGATGTCATTATCCCAAGCAAAGCGCACAGAAGGCACCCTAGTCGGCGCTGTACTGAAATGAGCGGCCATTGGAAGCGAATGGCAGCGGAGCACCCGCTCCTCGCACGTGTCTTGCGCGTTTCCACAACAATGGTTCGCGGTACTTGAAAGCGTGATTTTTATCATATGAATTTTGACTGCACTTGCCGGCATCGCCTTCAGCTTATGGAATTTACGAGGATAACTCGAGTGCAACATGACTTTGTGTATTTGGGTGGTTCTTTTTCGCTGACAGGCAGACAGGCGGAAAGTGTCCTTTCTTGCCATACCCGTTGCCAATCTTGTCAGCTGCTGTGCACTTGGCGCGCGATTGTGGACGAGTAGTAGAGCCGCGCCACTTGCTTGGACAGAACTCCTTGGTACAGTTTACGGGTGGGAAACGGTTGCTTCTTGTTGCTTTTGACTCGACGCGCAGAAGTGTAGACCTCGCCACAAAATGAGCGATGCTTAGGGTCGGCACTCTGTTCCCCAATATTGCTGTGGGCGCCGCCATCTTGGTGTTTGTACAGAGCAGACGCAACTGCCGATCGTCATGATTCAAAGGTGCGACTTTCCCGGTATTTGATTCGGTGTTAGGAAGCTCATATAATATTGCTTTGCTCTGTCGCGAAGCGTTTAAACATTTGTGGAAGACGTAAAAGCGTTTCCTGTGATTTCGGATAAATTTTCAGATAACTGGCAGCCGTGATTTTAAGCCACAATATGGACAAGTGTTGTTACCCTGAAGCGTAGCTTATTTAGTGGCACTAGGGAAGATCATTGCGCAAGAGCGCAGCACTGAGCTAGATTTCAGACGCCATGTTCTTCTATATATAGTGCTACTAAATAAGCTACGCTTCAGAGTAACTACACTCGTTCATATTGTGGCTTAAAATCATGGTTGCCAGTTATCTGAAGAATTAACCGAAATTGCAAGAAACGCTTTTCCGTCCTCCACAAATGTTTAAACAGTTCGCGAGAAAGCAAAGATATTTTATGTGAGCTTCCTAACACCAAATCTAATGCTGAGGAAGTCGCACTTTTGAATCATGACGATCGGCAGTTGCGTCTACTCTGCACAAGCACCAAAATGCCGGCGCCCACAACAATGTTGGCGAACAAAGTACCGATACTCTAAGCGCAGCTCATTTAGTGGCTCTAGTTCTTGCCAGAAGTGGCGCACGGCACGTGTCTCAAGCATTTCCACAAAAGTGATTGGCGCCACTTTTCCCATGATAGAGGTGCTTTACTCCAAACAACCTGAAAGCGGGTTTGCAAACCAGTATTGAGACGAAGAGCAGGCCGATATACGACATAGGAAGTGCAAAACTGCCACTTTATTTCTTTTTTGTTTTCAAGCTTTAAATTAAGCTCAATTTTTTTTTTTTTTTTGCAAAACAACGTTTGTTTGTTAATTGTGGTGGTCCAAACGGCCGTAACGCCGCACCTTGTGCTTTCGATAATTTCAAACGTGGATGGAACTTCGAATTCATTCGGAAATCAGAGCTTATTCTACGTTTTGTAAGCCACTGCAATCTACGCATGTACTGGCTCGTATCTCGCGCCGCCTGTTGGCCGCTTCCTCCAACGGCGGACGCAGAGCGAAGAAGATATAGCTCGAGATCGGCGGCGAACAGCCCGTGGCCCGAGCCCACCCCGAGCGCCCGACTGCATGCGCAGCTG